>PQWD01002129.1:0-27063 GCA_019425675.1 Leucinodes orbonalis | reverse complement strand
CGCGCTTGCATCAATCTAACTTTGTCCTCAGCTGCATCACTCTCCGACTCCGCATTATCAGCCAAGTCAAACCCACTTAGTGGAAATATGCCATCGGCATCTCCAGTGACAATCCATCACCACCACTTTCAAATGTTTGATTGCTTTGCAGTAAATCAGCTTGAACAATATCACTGCTGCCCAAATCTACAAGTATCTGTTCCATTTCCTGCGAATCTTGGCAGACTAGGTTGGTTCTGAAGACCCATGTCGTCTTCCTCCATGTGTGAAGCAAAGTTATACGACGACGCAAGCGCCGTCTACGCAGAGGATGGGCTTCTCTGAATCCTCGGCCAGTCTTCGTATGAGTGGCTCTCCTGGTGCAACTGAGAGCGCTGGAGCCATGACACGCGCGTCACCCGCCTCGGACGCCGCGCCGTCGCGTTCAGGGCGGGCTCTTGAGCAAACACATCCCCTTATGTAACAATACCCCAGCAAAACTATTTCACAACACTGTCACTTATTGCACAGAACTAAATATAAATCTAACAAAGCATTCTTGGGGAGAAGAATCCCCACCGGTTCCATAGCGAACCAACACAGACTTTCCGGGTTCGTTCGCCGCGCTTCTGAAACACAACGTTTATGACTGATTACAATCCTGTCTTTGTCTAGCCACACAGCACTTCTAGTCACTCGCCACTGAGCACTACAATCCAACATGAATTATCCATTTCAAATAGCCACATAATTCGAAATTTGACCCACTGATAACGAAAAGAGTACGCTAGCGTCGCAGTTGCTTGTTTCTGCACGATATGGAAACAGGAAATGAACACTATAAAGAAACTTAATCTATCATTTTTAAAACAGCAATTAATTACTATTTTAACATCAACGATCAATACATGCACTGCACTATAATTGAACAAAGAATAATTAAAATTTAATGGCGGAATAAAGGCTAAAACATTATTCAGCCGAGTAGGTAGTAAGTAGATGCTCGTATTCCGCGACAAACTGATGAAACGCATACAGGCCACACAATCGGAAAACCGCTTCTAATATCATATATAGAAAGGACAGCTAATGCGTCCTTGAACTAGGTACTTGCGCGGTAAAGTCAAAGTAGTGTTTGAAAAAATTCCAACATGAATTCTTGATCACACGTCGAAAATACAACGTACTATCTGTTGAAAATATTACTAATCTAATTAAAATTATATTCCTTTTGTGGTTACTTATTAATATTAAGAATAATAAATTAAAAAAGGAATAAAAATGATCACAAAGTATGTAAAACATAAAAATACATTTGAAGAGTTATGAACGAAACATTTATTTACATCATTATTTAATCTTTATGATAAATGCTTTTTATATTTATAAAAATGTGTAAAGGTAAATTTATTTTAAACGTTATCCATTATTGAAGTCAATTCAATAAAAATAGTAATTTTGACTTCCGTAACAACAATGCCATAGCCATCTGCAGTCTACTTGTAGGTTATGTTGCCATTATTAATAGAATAAGCTTAGATTAAGCATGTATAATATGTCTATGAGAATAAGCCTCGTAATCCTACTAGATCACATATTCCTAAGCTTTAATTATGTTTGCATTTTTTTTTTTTATAAAAGTTCACATACAATTATTACTTATCTTACTAACGTTCCGTTTACAGAGTAAATCAAATCTGACATTTGTTAATTAAAAAATGGTTGTTTATCGACGCGTGACGTACGTTTGCATTTGTTGCGAATCAAAAAGAGAATTTTCGAATCAAATTAAGTTCGCAGTTAGACTACAACTTATGTTCGATCGATATTGTAATATAATCTATTAAAAGATAATATTTTAATAATAAAATAATAATCGTCACCTACAGCTAGCAATGCAAGCAAGCTATACCTACTGCGATGCTGCTTATAAAATTCTAAGTACTAGATCCTCCATACAAGCTAAATATGAGCATGTTTAAAAGAAATCGATAATATCGTTCAGGGCAATGAATCTCAAGCAATTGATAGCATTTGATAGTTTAGATGTTGAGATTCAAAAGAGTGCAAAATAAAATATCCATATTTTGTTATTTTAAAGATGTTCTAGAGTTACATTGATAAGCTAGGCTGTACAAAATAGTTTGCAATTTGATTGTAAATTACATCAATAAATGAAATGATATACTTTACATGAGGATTATACATTTAATATTACCCACTGTTAGTGATAACTATTTGATCATTGGGATTATTATATAAAAACTAATTTTAATATTAAGTATCTAACAAGTTTTAACTACAAAATTAAAGTGAGCTAAGTACATAGAGGTATTTACGATCTGCCAGTTCCAAAATTAGTCGGCCACAAATTTACATGCTAAATCATCTGATTGTGCATAAGTTAAAAAAAAATAAGATAGGATCAGAAGTCTATCTTCGCTTGAACTACAACATGGTTTTGTTAGTACTCCAATAAAGTATTTATTAACTTTCAGAGTTAACTCACAATAGTACTCCAATCTAATTTCTGATATGGAATAATATGATCAGGGGTAATACTGCTAGTATTTTCGAAACCTTGCTAAAGGGGACTTCTTTTAATTACACTTTTTAGTTTTAATAATTTATTTCTAAATGTTTAGGATTCAATACATTTTAATTATCTTTTTTTAAATTCATAAGTATATAGTAGTTCGGTGTAATACATTTATATTATTTAAATTTAATAAAGTACATACCTTCAAACTGACTTCAATTATAATTTACCTAGAGTTACAAAACAATCTCCTTACCTTTGGTTGTGTGCCCTTATGGTGATGTACTGGATAATATTTATTTCTGAGTACATTTCGCTTCTCCCACATTTCAATCTGCATATTAAAATCTGTAAATTGAAAATTGTACACATCATTTTTATACAACAAGTGTTTTTTCAATTTATTTTATCAGGAGCACTGTTTTAGTACCTTTCAGAGAAGAGACCAAATCAAAAATGACAGTTGCTTGACATAAAAGTTAAAATATTGACACAAGTCCAATGCTGCACAGGTTGAAAAATAATACACTGTAATTCTTATTCTCTTAAATTGTAAACAATTAAAGTTGTTTGCTAAGTTTAAGAACTAAGTACATGTTAAAATAGATAGGTTAAATATATTTATTTCTCATTATCAAAATCTTAATTCTACTAACTGCTTATGTACAATATTTTAAACATCCTCAATGATTTAAATTAACAAAATAAATTTAACCTGACATCAAGATTTTTAACACACGAATTATTTTCTATATATTAGGAGATGCTTAACTTGTATTTAATTTTATACTTTTGTTTTACCATTACAGCTTTCTTGTTATGATGAATAATTAAAATAATTGATAAATTATTATAACAATCTAGTTGGGCTTAACTATATTTATAAGCCAGGATTTAGTATTTGTTATGAACTCAGATAACATTATCTAAACTAATTTAAAAATTACTAACCAACATATAGGTAACATTAAATATCAATTAACATGAAACTTATTTTTTTTATTATGAACAATCAAAATATTATTTATTCTTAAGAAAAAAAAACATTTATTTTAAAATTAATTGTGTCAATAGCTGCGACACAAAAGATTTACCCCAGTAGACCAAAAATAGTAATGACAGTCAGTATATAATTGTTAAAATTGAATATTTAGCATTGAGACAAAAACTACTTTACTATAAAATTGTATCATGTGACTTAGTATGATTATAAGTAAATAAAACATAATAGATGTGCATGTATATACAATTAAATGTACAATTAGGTCTTTTAATTTAGTCAACATTTTTTTATGACAATAAATAAAAACAATTGTTGAAATGGTTAACTCAGAGTACTTACTATTTGCATACTTAGAATTATGCGGTGTCACAAAACAATTTTTTTACAAAAATAATGCATGTTTGTTACATCCTTGGATGTAATCTTAAATATATCTATATATTAATAAATTTCATGAATTACTAGGAAATGTAGGTATTGTACATATTTATATCAATACCGACATCAATTCATATAGAATTGGCAAAATTGTTTAAAAAATACATGTTTATTCATGTTATACATATATTGAATGGAAACAAATAGAGTACCCTAAAAGAAATTTATATTTTGGAATACTTAGTTTCATAATTTTATACAAGGCCAAGGATTGACTTTTTTTAAGGACTACTACTACTATTCATATTTATTTAGGCACAAGGAAAGTTGTAGTTTATTATTTTCCAAGTTAGATAATAGTTTTATTTTTGATTATATTCAATAATATAAATACTAAAGCTAATGTGACTTTCAAATTTCTTAGATTCAATTCTAGTAACTTATTAATAAGAATTTCTTATCAATTTAACATTTCTTCTTACCAGTAATGCCACCTCTAATGTGCAGCAGTAGGAGGAATAATAACCAGCCAGGGAAGGTTGGTTAGTTGTTTGTATAGTGAAGACAGGACAAGGAGACTGAACAGATCAGATTAGAACCTGAGTAAAAATTGAAATATTATAATTGTATATGTCAATAAGATATACATTTATGTAAATTACCTTTGTAATTTAAATGTATTAGTGTTTACAAAAACTTTAAGGAACAGTCTAATGACCCAATCAGCAAAAGTTACTTCCGGAAAGAGGACGTTCAAATACATGAGTAAGATTAAATTTAAAAACAAAAGAAATTTTAAAATTACAAATAATAAGTACAATCTTTTTTAAAGAATAATAAAATAACTCAAAAATTATTTATTCTCTATTCCAGACACAATTGTTTTCAAATGACATTTTAGTACTAAAATACAATAAAAATTAAAATAATTTTGAATTTACTTTTGCAGTTTGACAGTTCATTTACGTTTCCGGTTCAGCAATGACATTATAACTGTCATTTCTTGCGCGGGGTGATACTTATGTATTTTATTTCTTGTGTATCAAATTATATTTGTCGAGTAATAAGCTTTTATTTAAACTTTAAAGAACAATGAATTTTGATAGAAGTACTCTTTTACATTCGACTCAACATAGTCCACTGAGGAACAAACGAAATAGGCAATTAATTCAGAGGGAAGATACTTTGAATATATCGCCGATACTTAACGAAACATCTATTTTCAAAACACTTAATGATACCAGTTTAAGGCAAGTTTTAGATGAATCGTCAATGATACTGAATCCTGGACATGCTGGCGATGGTTTAAATGAAGCTTTTTTTGAAATAATTCAAATAAGTCGCTCGAGCGATGTTCTTGACACTTTAGCGAGGTTAAGTCAAGTCTGTTGTGACTCGCTCGAATTAGTTGAACCATGGAACCGATACAATGCTCAAAATTACTGGCTCGCAGAGGAAGCAAACACGTGGAAGTTGTTGCATTGCTTGTACGGCGATTCTATTATGGAGCATCCAGATTCTATAGATAGTTTGCTCACTGAAACTACTTTATCACAACAAACACTTGTTGCAGCCTTATTCCAGAGTGATTCTGAGTTGCGATTGCTGCAGCTTTTAGTGGATTGGCTTGAGGCATCAGCTACATATCAAGAGGAAGCAACTAAGACGTCTGCACCAGTCATCGGCAACAATATACACTGGGGTAATACATTACACCAATTGTTGATTGGATCAAGCTTATTTAATAAAGAAAAAAATAAAGCTATGGTTACATGTATGGATCCAGATGCACCAAGACGGCAAAATAAATCTATTCATTCTGATGATTTGAAAGATGATAATGATTTATGTAAACGAATTTTCACTGAGGTTCGATGTGGAAAATTCAAAGAAGCTGTTTCTCTTTGTATAAGTGCTGGGCAAGCATGGAGAGGTGCAGTTTTGCAAGGTTGGATGTTACTTCACTATTTACCAAGGGAAGATGAGAATTCACCTTTGGAAATATCTGGAAATCCTTCCAGGGACTTATGGAAGTGGTGTTCTCTCGGGATTGCCAATAATTCTTCTGAAAATATTCATTATAGAGCAACAGTGGGAATCCTGTGTGGCAAGTTGGAAAGTGCTCTGCCTGCTTGTCAAGGTAATTGGGAAGATCTGCTTTGGGCCCACTTAAGGACACAAATAGAAGCAAGAGTGGACAAGTTTCTACATGAACACCATGCCACTGCTGATGCAAACACAACCCCAATAGATGTCTTGGAGCTTTTGCAGAATGATTTGCAAATTGAAGAATTGACTTTGCAACAAGTGTTTAGTGCTGTCAAATCTCTTATGGAAAGTAAAAAAGAATCCCATTACCAATCATGCCAGCGACATCTTATGCTCGGCAATGTCAGAGCTATTATGCAGGATTGCAATTGATTTACTTGATACTGCTGAGGAGAGATTCATTAGGTTTTTTGGCTCATTTAGTTTTGATCTTGAGGCAAATGGGTAAGGATCCACAGCATGACATAGGAGACCAGATATTGGCCAAATATGTTACTCAACTTATTGACCGCATCTTAGATGGGTCAGTTGAATGCCCAGAGCTCATTGCATACTACACATCCACTGTACCTATTGATCAACAGATTTTATTGTATGCTGACCTTATGGATCACATTTACAAAAGTGAGTACAGAGAAGGAGTAGTTAAAGCTGGTGTAGGGGCTGGTATAGATGTAGCCGCATCTGCAAGAGTTGCAATCAAGAAATCAATTACTGATATTCAACAAGGTTATGGCAATTTGGATTTAACTTTAACCCAAACAACAGCTGTGGAGAAAGACAAATCTTTGATTGATAAAGTAATATCTTCATTGGAATGGCTGTCCTTGATCACTAATCAATTGGAAGAAGCCCTGTGGCTCAGTAATGCAATGATACGGACTTTCATATTTATTGGCAACACTGATGCAGCTTTATCTTGTCTTTCTAGCCTGAACAAAATGTTTCCCAACTATCTCAATAAGGTGCCATTAAATTCATCTGAACTTCGAGAGCATTTATGTTTGAAATCTTATTTGGAAGCAATTGAAGGCTTTGCTACATGGTACAGACATTTTATAAGTGGCCAACCAAAAGATGTAGAGCCTCTGCCTGCTGATGCAACCTTCTCAGACAAGGTCCACCATGAGCAGCGTTGTGCTCAAGTTGAGCAATTGAAACAGAGGTGGCTCAACGCCATACAACATCAATCACGGCATACAAAGAATCTGCTTTATAATGTTTTATTGTTTCCTGCTGGCTGGCTCCAGGATGAAAACGACAGCACAATCTCAGACAAATTTAGCAAAGATGAAAAGCAGGAGAGAGCAAAACAGTTGGAGACACTGAGGCGTCTCTGTATTCCTGAAGTGGTTGTATTACTTTTGAGAATATTGCAAAGCGGCGATGATATTGAGAGCCACAAAGAGGCAATGAAACTATGTGATCTTATTGCTGATGAAAATAGGGGTTTATACAAAATCTTTACAAAGTCCAAACTTATTGAGGTTTTGGACAGAATCAAGGAATCATCTTTGCTACTTCTGGAGAAAGGATTGGATATGTTTGGTTATGAAAAAGAGGAAGAATGAACAATTGTATTAAGATTAAAAAAAAAATATATTTTTTGTGTAACAAAATTATGTATTTTCTATATACACCATCTTCCAGCTGATAAATAATTTCACAAGTAACAATGAAAACTTGAAAGCACAATTTCATTGATTATGGCACAGCAACTGGGTTCAGATTGATCAATTCATTGCTACTTTCAGCCAAATCTGTGATGGACACACGGCCTCTTTGCTTTATAAATCTGGCAACATCTTCTAATTCCTTCTTTGATATATAGATGAATTTTCCTCTGTCATCTATAACACCCGTAAGTTCACCAGATGATTGTAGATCAGTAATTCTATCTATAGCAGCTTGAGTTTTAAGTTTGAAATGGGCTGCTAGATCTTCCAAAAGTACAACTTTTTGTGCCTGTAATGAGCAAAACCCACATAAATATAATATGAGAATTTAAAAATTTCAATGAGTAAAAAAAAAGTATTTAAAATTTTTAATCAATTGAAAATATTAAATTGTTGACAAATAATAAGCTAAAAATCGAAATAAATGAAAAAAAGAAAGCGCCCAACGTGGGGCTCGAACCCACGACCCTGAGATTAAGAGTCTCATGCTCTACCGACTGAGCTAGCCGGGCTGGTGTGAATATAGACAAAATTGGTGAGTAGTTCTCTGATTACTACTGCCTTTGTGTAGTTCGTATGTTCGAATCTGACGGTAAGACCACATGTTGAGTCACTGTGCGAACTCCCCATAGCCCTGGTATGTGGGGAAGGCCTATCCATACAGTAGGATTATATAGGCTGACGATGAATAATATAGATATTTACAATAAAAAAAGATTTTTACTTTTATGTAATCAATGAAATCGCGTAACATGCTCTCTTTATCCTGTTCTTCATTCTCTTCGTATCCCTCGCTTTCCACGGAGAAGGCTGCTTTCATAGCCTCGTACTCTTCTTGTTCGCGTTTCTTGCGCTCTTCTTCTGCTTTGCGTTCAGCTTCTTCACGTTGCCGCTCTTCTTCCTGTGAACAATAAATGAGTTTTTTTTTAAATTCACAATTTAGTCATAGTTCATATAAGCATGAAAACTCCTGAGAATTCACTTTTTGAAAGGAGCCTTTAGTTTAGCAGTGGGATATTGATTATGATTGATTGACATGATTAGTTTATATAATTAGTTTTTTCAGGTGCCATTTTGGCTACTAACACAACCTGTTGTCATCTAAACCTAAAAAGTATTTTACCACTCATTCCCCTTTATACTCTATCCAATAATTGAGCATATTCCTGTTTATTCATGATTTAACCCAACTTAGGATATTCTAAATCTTTAAAAAAAAAACAGCAGAGGAGAAATGAATTGAAATTGGTATAATGGTTGCAACATCAACTGCTACACTAAGGGTTCTGGGTTGGCTCCCCGGGCAGTACAAACATTTGTGTGCATGAACATGTCTGTTTGTATTATGTTTATTCATTGTTTAGTACTCAAATTACTGGCTTAATGCTTAGTTTGGAACTAGATGGCGTTATGTGAATGTCAGTGAATATTGATTAAAATAACTACTAAACAAAGCAACTCCTATCATTTCATTACTAAGGAATCTCAAACGACGAGACTGAATTGGTTGCATCACAATCAAGTGAGGATAGCTTGGGTATGAAAGGTGTTTACCAGAATCCCTTTTTTTCCCTAATGTGGGAAAATAATTAAAATATTTTGATTCTGCAATCTAAGTCATGTAGGATAACTTACCTCAATTTTCTCCTCTGCTTTCCTTCTTTCTTCCTCCAATTCTACATCTCTTTTCTTTTTGAATTCCCGCATTTGTTCCTCGGCTTCCCTTGCTTTCTTCTTTTCCATTTTTGCTTCTAGTTTCGCTCGTTTCTACACAAATATATAAATATTTAAAATGATTATGTATTCGATAAAATTTAGTAACACTTTAGTTTTTGTTATGAATTAAATTATAAGTTATCATAGACAAAACCAAGCATCAAAAAAGGTAAGAAATCAATATGGATTCTGGTTTTTTAACTCATCATCACCTCATTACACATACTTGTAAAGGATTATCATCCTTTACAAGTAGCGAGCCTACTTAGAGACCTAAGAAGCCCACGCGAGCCGAGTGTGGATTGGCCAACTTCACTCATGACCATTTGATTTCTTTGTAGGCATGCGCAGGTTTCTTCACAACGTTTTCCTTGCAATAGGAGTGTCAGTTAAAATCCAAAAACACATTGTCACACGCTGTCGTCGACATTGCTTTGAACCTGCGCCCTTCAGGTCGGAAGGCAATAATCCACACCAATGAGCCACTATCATCATCAGCTCATTAAACGTCCCCACTGAGGAGCATGAACCTACCTGTATAGGGTGTATAGGCCTTAGTCGTCCATGTGAGCACAACCTTTGAAACTCTCGTAGGCATGCATAGGTTTCTTCACAATGCTTTCCTTCACAGTAAGAGCGTCGGATAATATACATATAATTTCGAAAACACATTCTATGGGGCGGGATTTGAATCAGCGCCCTCTGAGCCACTAACACTCTTATTAACTAATGAGACTAATAAGCATTTTAAAATGAGTACCTTTGCACCCATTTTGTCATCAAAATCAATTTTATTTGAACTCTCTGGGATGCCATCATCTTCAACATCTTCTGCAACTTCTGGTTCATCAGCGAGATCAGCTTGGTGCCGGGCAGCTGTAATCATACATGATGTGATATGTGAGCTAGTATGTAAGGGTGTTTTCTATGTAAAATATGTATGTATTTACAGAAAAATATACATATATAAGTATGTTTTTCCATTGTTTAGTACCCACTACAGACTACACTACTACTACAGACTTCACACTTAAATTGGGGCTAGATGGCGCTGTGTGAATGTCAGTGGATATTAATTTATTTATTTATATAAATTCACATCAAGTAAATATCATCTTCTCCCTCTCTTCCTGCTATTGCAGTCCACTGCTGGACATACGTCTCTCTGTCAGATATTACAAATGAAAATATTTCTTAAAAAAGAAGTACAAGTTTTGTTTGAGAATGGGAGAAGGGGAAGTTCAAGATAAACAGATTCAAACAGTGCTATCTAGTCTTAATATAAACATGTAACTTGTACTTTAATATTACAATTGTTTGTTTTATTAGAAATACATATCCATCAATAACTGTATGTAAAGATTAGATTCATTTAGTGTGTCTTGTGAGTATGCACCTGTGTTATGTTCAATATAATAATATTTATATATTGAACATAACACATATTATTTATATTTTCAAGATAATTAATATGTTTTCTTACAATACACATGTATCATATCTTAGAAATGTTAATTATTCACCCATACACATTTTTTGTACTGAATTGAGACTTTTTGTCAATTGTTGTTAACTTATTGTTTTAGGTGAATATTAAACAACAGGATTTAAAATTGGTGATGGCAAATTAGAATACAATTGTCACCATGCCTTCTTTTCCTGTGATGCTGTATTTAATATATGACTTAGGGCAATACTCTTCGCTATTGGTGTTCTCAGTAATATTCATTACTATACTGCATAAGCCCTATAGATGACTGACAGTTTCTGTTAGTGATGTAAAAGTACAAGATCTCCCTTGCATATGTATTTCTTACACTTCTTACTTGACATATTTCTTACCATTTGCTCTCATGCGTGCTCTTTGATTCCTGACAGCTTGTACTCTACCAGGGCCACCATCTCTCTGAACAACTGCCCTCGGCCTCGCGCCAGCTAAACAAAAAGTTAAATAAATACGTTGAGAGTTATCTTAATACAAATAAGAGTGTACAAGTTGTAACATTAATTTTAATAACTGCTTAAATGAAACTAACCTTGTGGTTTTATCTGAGATCCTACTTTCAAAAATGCAGCTGATAGAATAACTATGATTATTGCACTAATAATAGCGGCAATTATGAATGGATCCATTGTTTGAAAGTTTAAATGTGTATTGTAAAAAGTATGTAGAATTACACAGACAGAACTAGGGATTATTGGTGTTGGTATTGTTTATAAAAATAGTCTTAAAATAGATTTTTAATTTTCAAGAACGTCGAAGACGTCATCAACAAATACATTGCAACGTCAAATGTCATTTAGTTTTTCCTTTTGTTTGATCTTTAAAGTCTGATTATGATACTGCCTAGGTTTAACATGCTAATATAAAAGATTTATGACAAAAATATTGTACACAATTAATTTCCTAAATAACTTTATTGAATTTTGCATCTAAGACAGACTCGAAAGATTAATTAGATCTAATATAACATTCAAATTACTCAATCTACGTTTAAAATAGCTTTCCTTAAGATAAAGTATAATTTTTATTGAATTTCACTGTTAATTTATTGTATTCTGATAAATAATTGTCTTGAAAAATACCAATCATTCTTTTTATTATTTTCTGGTTTACGACAAAAATACACTTTGTCTCAATGTATGTTAGGCCAGTTCATGCTCGGCAATGACAAAATTTGGCCTGTTTGGGTGACGTGTGTCATGTCATTTTTCTCTAATATTTGCCGATTGTTGTAGATATTAAAATATGGAATTATTTAAGATATCATCGGTTTTAACATTGTTTCTCTTACTAGATTTAACTTCAGCTTTGTATTTCCACATAGCTGAAGGTGAAAGAAAATGTTTCATAGAGGAATACCTGATGACACTACAGTTATCGGTAAGGTTCAGGGCTTTTGATATTTTAAATCGTTGTTTGATTAAATAGTTGGTATTATTTCTATTAAAAATACAAAAACTTGTAAGCGATGAGGATATAACAAGTGCGTCCATTTGTTAACAGTCAACTACAAAGTCGAGCTTTATGACCCTCGGTCTGGAGGGTTTATGCCGTCGACTCCTGGCATTGGCATGCACGTGGAAGTCCGCGACAGCAATGACCACGTTGTTCTCTCTCGAGTCTACTCTTCGGAGGGCATGATCTCGTTTACATCCAATGTTCCTGGAGAGCATGTCATTTGTATGTACTCCAATAGCACATCTTGGTTCAGTGGATCACAATTGCGAGTGAGTATTTTGTATTTAATAACGACATATCCAGTGTCTGAGAAATTAGCTATTACACCAATGGTTTCGAGTTCTGTCTCCATGTATTAATATAATAATAAAATTATTTGTATGCTTGAACTCTCGTATTGTTTTGGGAGTTTCTGTGTTTATATTTACAATATGAAGTATTATGGTCATTTATTGGCACCATTGAGCAAACTCTGCTTAAATTGTCTGTGAATATTTATTCATTAAAAATATATAAATAGGTTTGGTTCAAAGAATAATTTGTCTAATCACTTGTCAGTGGCTGTGTTTGTGCTTTGTTTTGATGCAAAAATGCCTATACTCCTTATTCCATACTGATAGCAGATAACTGTATCTGCTCATGCAAGTTCCTTCAAAACAGACATATTTTGTAGCAGTTTCAGAAATTGTTAATCAAATTTGTGAAATGATACCATAATATATCATATGCATACCATATACTGCATACCACAATATATTATATGCATGTAGTAAAAAGAAGTTATTTTAACTTTACACACAGGCCAATTTCATTGATTTGTATAGATGGTGACCTTAAAACACTTGATTAAATATACCTCACATGAAGTATTGTTAAACTTACTCTTTAAGTGTAAGGAATATTATCAAATGTTCCATAGTCATAGTTATAACATATATTTATGTTTGTGTAGGTACACTTAGATATCCAAGTGGGTGAGCATGCTGTGGACTATGCCAATGTAGCACAGAAGGATAAACTGACTGAACTTCAGTTGAGGATACGTCAGCTGCTTGACCAAGTTCATCAGATCACAAAGGAGCAGAGTTATCAAAGGGTAATTTACTTGTTTTACATGCACATATTGAATATATTCAAATAGTAACAGTACTAAAACCTTTTTCAAACTAATAAGTTTTTTTATTTTATTTATTTGAAATTCTAAATCAGTGCAACTTTTTGTCTGAAGGCAATGAAATATCAAGTGTAAGCACAGATATTTTTTTGTGGACAGTAAATTAATTGAAAATAATATTACAGCATCGCGAGGAGCGCTTCAGGCAAACATCTGAAAGCACAAACCAGCGGGTTCTCTGGTGGAGTCTTCTGCAGACTGGTGTTCTCCTCAGTATTGGTTATTGGCAAATGAGACATCTCAAGAGTTTCTTTGAGGCAAAGAAATTAGTTTAAGCCTTGAGTTAACACTTTTTGTTGTATTAGAATTTTATGTTCAAAGTTACTATATCTTATAGCACATAATAGTTTTTACTTTTGGTTGTTCTGTGAGTTTTGTATGTAAATGATCTGTATTTTTTCAATAAAATCAAATTATTCTATGTATATTTTTTATTTACATATAAAATTAGGTTTTATAATGATTGAACCATAGCAACAAAAGATTAATTACAATTATAAAACAAATATTATGTTTAAAATAATAAGAATTTAAAATAATTATAAAATATAATACAGGTTTACAAAACAAAATATACAGCAAAACTACAACATTAGAAAAATTTGGAAATATTAATATGATGCCACATTTGTAAGAAATACACATAGTAAGAAATATAAAATTCTTCAATATTTTCCAACATCTTTTATTTTCTTCTTCATTACATTCTTCCATCCTTTCTCACTAGACAAGAAATGTTAATCTTAGAATGGTTTGGAATGTGTCACAAGGACAAAATTTACATTAATGTATTTAGGTACATCAACTTTTATGTTTTTTATATACTACTAGGAACTATGATACTTAGTTAACCTTTGGTTTTAATTTAAAAATGTCATCTAAGTATTTTACAAATAACGATGCATCTGGCTTAGGAAATGGCTTAAGCATACTGAAGTCCAACATTTGTAAGGTACTCTCTATAGTGTCACATGTGCAGTAAAATAAATGTCCGTCGACTTGTAACTGTTCAGCTAGCTCTATTTGGTGATTGTCCATCAGTTCTTCGTTAACAACCACTAGAAGAGGCTTCTGCGCTTCCAACACTTCTAAACAACTCCCAGCGCCTGCATGACTTATCACAAAATCGGCAGAATCTATGTCGTCTAATATAGAATCCTTGAACCGATATGCGTTTATTTGTATTCCTTCTTTATCGTAAATGCCTGGTTGGAAATTGCTATTACCGATTTGCAAGGTGATAACTTTACAGCCCAGTTTTTTTAAACATGAAAGCACTGTTGGTGTTGTAATGGTCTCAACTAATAAGTCGAATTTTGTTGTGCCTACTGTGACAAAAAAATTCTGATATTTTTTAGACATTGTTACGAAAGAAATTAGCAAATTAAACAAATATATGTAAAACAAACAACATAACCTAAGTTGTCAATGTCAATTGTTATTTATGTAGTTTGACGTTAGGAGATTTTTTATTTGCTTCATTTAGAATACGCTAAGATCGTACTGCCTACATTCTTTTGTTTAATTGATGAAGAAATTAGTGATGATGATGAGTTACGATTAATATGATGATGCGTGATGGTCATGATGATGATGCGTGATAATCGTAATGATGATGTATGATAGGTAAACTTGTGGTCTGAGCTTGGGTTAAGTTGCTGCGTGATCTAGATCGAATCCCACAGGGAAACCACATAGAGAATGACGCTATTTTATTTAGAATATTGGAGGTTGAACCACCTGATTGTCCGAAAAGAGATATTTTTCTGTGCTACGTACTGTGTGGAAGGTACGTTATGCGTTTAGTCCCCGCTACAATCTTAGGATAGTAGTCATTACTATTCAACCTAACGCAGTCCACTGCTGGACATAGGTCTACTCCATTTTCGCCAGATATCCCGGTCGCCCGCTTTTATCATCGAGCCTCCACCAGTCTTCCTTCCTCCTTCCTTCTTTTCTTCCTTTCACAAGTCGTCGGTCCATCGGGCCGGAGGGTGCCTTACGCTACGCTTGTCGAAACGCGGTCTCCATTCCAAAACTTGTCTGCTCCAACGGCCATCGGTTCTGCGACATACGTGATTAGCCAGCTGACACTTGAACTTAGTGATCCGGCGGGCTATGTCGGTAACTTAAGTTCTCTTACGGATTAAATCATTTTTTTTTAAATTTACAAAAAAAGCCCGAATACCGAATAATTATTTACTTACTTTCTTACGTCTTTCCAGCGATACCTAGTGCTCGCTCAACCGGTTAAGCCCGGTGCACTTCCTTCACCATACGATCCTTTTCTTTTTTCTCCATGTGACCGAGCTAGCGAAGACGGTTCAATGAACATTCATAGTGTAAGCTGGGAGTAAGTACTTGATGTTTTATTTCTTGAAGTGCATTTGTTTTATTTGACTGACCTATTTTTATTTATACATAACGTTATTGACACAGATCGTTCTACTGTAAAGCCAACCATTTAAGGACAGTCTTCGGACGGTTCATTGTAATTTGACGGTTTCTTTTTGAATGATTTTGATCTACCGAAAAATAATGTGGTAAACTGTAAGCAGTATGTTACAATCTTTCAACAGTTTAAAATCTCGTGAGATAGATTATAAATATTATAATTTAGGGCTATATAAATAAATATGACGTTTATTTTCTGTATCAGTTATTAAACCATAAGACGTAAAATTCGAAACCATGTTTTTTGATTAAAAGTAATAAACATGGTTTCGTATTCTGAAGTTTGGCCTTGTAACTAGTCGGAGGGACATTANGGATTCAAAGGTTATGCGTTAAGTCGTCCAACCCGCAACTGGGCCCGTGAACGACTAAGGCCTAATCCCCTATACGGGTAGGCTCCTGCCCCTCGGTGGGACGGTTTAATGAGCTGATTGATGACTAGTATTTTGTATTCTTTCAGGTTACACAGAAAGGTAAAATCGGGACTCTATTGCTAATACTTATGTGTCTTTGTTCATGTTTATAGTGGTTCGACAACATCTCGGCACACAATATACGTATTACCTACTTATAAACAAATATGCAAGTCATTTGGAGATATATACATCACACAGAAATCACAGAATATGACGGTCTTCGTCTCTTAATTGAAGTGGGTATTATCAGATTTATATATATTTTAGGAGCAAGCAACCAACCCTTCAGTCATTTTTATATCACCATACGCCTTCAAAAGTCTTTAGTAGTCGTCATATTCGTAATGGGGACCGACGCGATAACTTACACCCTCCTTAGAATCATCTTTATTTTCAGGC
Organism: Leucinodes orbonalis; assembly: GCA_019425675.1. Lineage (NCBI taxonomy): Eukaryota > Metazoa > Arthropoda > Insecta > Lepidoptera > Crambidae > Leucinodes > Leucinodes orbonalis. The sequence continues at coordinate 10,318 of PQWD01002129.1, read as the reverse complement.
AATCACGTATGATTTTTACCTTCAGTACCATCTGTAGGACGGTATAATGTGTAGAAGCATCTAGAAAGGTTTTCGATATCCGGGCAGTGAACGACCATTTATTTTACCAAATCGACCTCTAGGGATCCATTACGGCCCCGAGAAAAGCGTACTCCCTCAATTCTGCTTAGCCTTGTCAGGGTCAAACCTTTAAATCAATATTTGGACACGCGTCTTACATCTAGACTTAGATTAAGTAATGATTAATAATCATTACTTATTTTTTACGATTGATCTGAATGGAAATCATTAGGGGATGAGGGAGCAGTGGTCTGTAAGGTTGAAATGACGAACCGTGTGGTAACGAAAGAAAATAACACAATTGACACAACCCCTGTTCTTCACGTTGCAGTGCTATGAGGCAGCTTTGGTAACAGTAAAGACCGGAAAGCAGTGCTGTCTTTAAACCTAAACTTGAATACCTACTATCAAATGATTCTTTAAGTTTAAACAACATTTATTCATAGATTAAATCTTAGTTTTACAATATGACTGTTTCCCGCGTACTATGCTAATGTCAAGAGAGAGATATTAGTGACGTGACATCAGTCTTCAATTGATTAGGGATGGGTAGCGTTGGTCGTTTCTTTTCCATCTAACACTACTACGGTTAATACATGAACAAAAATAAAACACAAAATCTAGGTTAATAAAGACAAAGTGATAATATTCAATAGTTCAAGGTGAATCTGGCTATAAACCAGAAGCTTGTCTTTGATTATTGAGTTACAATGGTATCTATGGTAACTGCAATCGATTTGTTGAGCTGCAAGGGATCTACTTTAAGAATATAATCGCTCAACTGGGCAAATCTAGCCACAATAGGAAATCTAATGTCAGAGTCACCTGGAGATACTTGAGATGCGGGTATCATCATCATCAGCTCATTAAACGTCTCCACCGAGGGGCACGAGCCTACCCGTATAGGTGATTAGGCCTTAGTCGTCCACGCGGGCCCAGTGCGGATTGGCCGACTTCACACACAACCTTCGAATCTCTTCGCAGGCGTGCATGAAGGTTTCCTCACGATGTTTTCCTTCACCGTAAGAGCGTCGGATAACGTACATATATTTTTCGAAAATTCGAAAATACATTGGTACGTGTCGGGATTTGAACCTCAGCCCTCCCGGTAGGAAGGCGACAGTCCACACCACTGAGCCACCGACGCTCTCTGATGCGGGGTATGTGTGCAAGTAATTATCGCTTTGGTCTTCATTAGATGAAATGAACGAAAACTATGGTATCGAGTCCCTCCGTTCTTTATGTATTCGACTAGCTGTTTCCCGCGTATCACCCGCGATAAAACATAACCTAAAAGAGCGCAGCTCACGCGTGCGGCAGACGCGTGGTTTGTAACATTGTTTGTAACAAAAATGAATTTTCTTAAATAAAGTAAGTGCTTAAGTGTTTCCTTAATACATCCGCTAACAGCCAAAAAAGTCCATCCAGCCGTTTCCGAGATTATCCGGCACAAACAGACAGACAAAAATTTTAAAATTGTAATTTTGGCATTTGTACCGTACATATATATCCATTGATTTTATTTATTTTTTTAAAAAAAATGTTATTTCATTATTACAAACAGACACTCCAAATTTATTTATCTGTATAGATAAAGTAAAAGTCTTACTCCCTGACCTTAACAACACAGGAATTACAGCTTGTTACATTGGCCCATTTTCAATTGAACCAGTACGTAGACCGCCACGTCCTATTTCATTAGACAATAAAGTTACATAACATTGCGTATGCCAAATTGTTTTGGCTGTAGTTTCCTCACTATTCAACTGCATGGGAAGCGTTTTACGGTATTTTCATGTTTCAGTCTTGAGACTACAGTCTTGAGAATCACATGTCCACATATTCACAACCAGTACTGGCTGGGTTTATCATCATCATTTGACTGGCCCACTGCAGGACACTGGTCTCCCTACACAGAATAGCTATGGGAAGATTAGTCCGTCACCACGCTGGCTCAATACAGATTGGTCGGTGGTAACGACTACCACCTAAGATTGTAACAGGGACGGATAAACGCGCTACCGAAGCTGGGAATCATTTTTCTTCTCAACAATCAGATCACACAGTGGCATCCACTTTGTAGTTTTTCCCGGGATATTTAACCTTTCGACCGCCAATGACGCCTTAAGGTGCCAGACACAATAGATTTTCTATTGTGTATGGATTCCCGGCGCTAGACGGAGATAGATGGAGGCAGTTACTATACCACGGAGGCGGAGGCACGTTATGGGTTCTTTGGATGATCTGCATTTTTCCGATCCAGGCCTGAAGTCAGACAGATCTTCTGTGATTCGCTCCCCATTTAAAGTTGGTCCAAAAGTTAAGAACATTCCACGAAATTCAGGATTTCACCCAACTTTATAGTGGAGTGGGTTTCGCACACATCCGCAAACGTTACACAGACGTTCAACATACTAACACACATACAGACGTCGCAATTTTCACCGCAACACGGATAGATACAGGATCGTAAAATATGTCCATACACGTAATTGGCATCGGATTAAGGGTGAGCTACGAAAGGGATCGCCGACAAATCGTTGGATTGCGATTGGGAATCTAAAAAGTAGTATGTATCTATTTAATATCTGTATCTGTTTGTAATGATCTGGGTATTTCTATGACATTGTATAATATGTAAAAAAAAGTATATCAAAATCAAAAATATCCTTATTCAATTCAGGTTCATAAAGAACACTTATAAATGTCAAATTTGATTCTATAACTGGTTCGGACTGTTGTTGTCTACTGAGAAGAGTTCCTAGCTAGATTCTAGCAAGGAACTCATATAAGTATGTTTATCACCTATTTAGAACGCATATTTAGGCTGAATGCTTAAGAGGATAGGTAACGCTGTACTAGTGTATGAGGTTTTTTTTAAATTATTGCGAGTTCCTTTAACCAAATGATCGTATGGTCGCTGCCAGCGTATCCGCGGCAAACAAACGGAGCTTTTATCATCATCATCAGCTCATTAAACGTCCCCACCGAGGGGAACGAGCCTACCCGTATAGTGTTTAGGCCTGAGTCGTCCACGCGGGCCCAGTGCGTGGTTGGACGACTTCACGTACAACCTTTGAATCTCTTCGCAGGCGTGCGCAGGTTTCCTCACGATGTTTTACTTTACCGTAAGAGCGTCGGATAACGTATATATAATTTCGAAAATTTGAAAACACATTGGTATTTGTCGGGATTTGAACCTCAGCCCTCCCGGTAGGAGGGCAACAGTCCAGATCATTGAGCCACTGACGCTCCCAAACGGAAATCCCCATAAGGTGTGTTTTAACCCACTGTAGTCCACGTCCCTTCGTCCCATCACATAACGCGAAGCTCGTATTAACCCCGCTAAAGCTGAAACTTGGTAATTAGCTCGTAAATAACGAAAGGTCGCAGCAAGGCCCCATTACCGCCGAGTGCTTCAGAGAACTCGTTTTAATAACTCAAACATAAAAAGAGGGTAGGGCAAATTATATTTCTAATATTACGATCTTTCAGCGAATCTGCGACTTGAGATTGTATTCGTTGGAGAACTTGGAGATTAAGAATAGAACAGTGTATTTTAAATAAAAGTAACCGCTTACTAAGAAACCGGCGCAGCACCTATACTTGGCTCTGATTAGAAAAATTGCTGGATTTCCTTTGTAATGCAGTATGTACGACCCATTTGGGCAGTACAAACATTTGTGCATGAACATGTCTGTTTGTAATGGTCTGGGTGTTTTCTATGTATAATATGTATGTATTTACAAAAAAAAATATATAAGTATGTTTATCCGTTGTTTAGTACCCATAATACAGGCTTCACGCTTAACTTGGGCTAGATGGCACTGTGTGAATGTCAGTGGATATTTATTTATTTATTATTATTTTATGTAAGTTAAACAAAACCCCCTATTTAATCACTGCTCATCAAGAAAAGATTATATGATGAAAAGTAACCAACAAAACACTATTCACAGTTCTGCTAACCTATGACCATAATCGCGTTACTCGGTAACGAACTGAAATCAATATACCTCGCCAGAGATGCAGAATCTTATTCTATTTGGTAACATTATCACTTTGATCCGGAAACAATCAAAACAAAATGCAAAACTCAAGGAGATAAGAACGTTTTTACGGAGTGATTTAGAAATTGGCTAAGTAAATAGAGTGTATTAAGAGCAATGATATTATGTACATATGTTACATTCAAAATTTATAGCCGGTCAAAACCACTTTTGACTGCAAAAATCAGGCAAAAGCATTGACAAAAACAGGCATTGACTGATTTTCGTAGTCAAAAGTAGTTTTGACCGATGCCCTTTGTCAAAACTACTTTCGACTGCAAAAATATTGGGTAATAGTGTTTGTGACTAAATTGTATCGGTTAAAAGTGGTTTTGACTATGAATGTTAGTCAAAACTGCTTTGATTGGGAATATTTAATAAAATAATAGGTATTACGTAATCGTTTAATTATTTGACATAATGTTTAGTAGGTACAAGTTATAGTTTTAAAAAAATGATAACATGTTATAAAATAACGTACTTATTACTTAAGTAAGTATTAGAATATTCATCATAAAAATCAAACAAATTAATATCTATTTGCATGAGACGAAAACTTATTTTTTGTTAAAAATAGGAGAATAAACTTAGACGAGAACTAACTACAAAATAAAATACTGTAGTACCTAAGGTACTACTTGTTTGCACAGCCTAAACTGTTATGACACTTGGAATTACACAACAAACCTTTTTTCTTGCACAAACATCTATTATTGTTACAACCCCCACAACACCTCGAAGAGCGTTTTGAATTCGGACGTCAATTTCCTCCGCTCTGGTGTTCATGTCCGTAACAGTGCAATATACTTTATATTGGAGTAAGTAAATTTATATTTGGTCACTTATAATATTTATTTTTCAGCAAAATTAACTTCCTCAATGCTTAGCCCTGCTTGCAATAGTTTATCGATATATTTTTCATAACTGCTCATGGGGATTTTATGGTTATCGCCTCTACAGACCCTATTTAGTCTTTAAAACTTCTAATCTAAGTGTGACATTTCCAGGTCATGGTTGCTAAGGCCGCCATCGGTTGTCCTAGCGACGACATCGGTTGCTAGGTCTCTCCGACTGCAGCGACCAATTGAAAGACCGTCCTATTACGCACCATCAAAACGGTGCATGCGCCTTGTGATAAAAAGAAACAGCCATCTCTTGACTTTGCCTTTTGCTCCTGAAGCCGGCTACTGGCTTCACGCGCACCCTTCGTCAAAAACAGGAACTTTTCTTGAGCCTGACACGCTGCGAATCGCAACCTGTCTACGGCTGGGGGTTCGGTCTGCGCTCCACATATATGTCCCTGCGGCAGTGATGTCGACCAGCTGGGGCATCACGGTCTGTCTTGCCAAAAAAGTGCAGGTCGCTTCTCGAGACATGCCGCACTTAACGATGTCATACGCCGGTCTCTTGCCACCGTCAACGTGCCAAGTCTACTTGAGCCGACTGGTATTGCAAAAGACGATGGCAAAAGGCCGGATGGCATGAGTTTGATTCCATGGAGGATGGGCCGGGTGCTAGTATGGGATACAACTTGTGCAGACACGCTGGCCCCTTCCCATCTACATGGTACAAACAACACAGCTGGTGCGGCTTGTGAAGCGGCTGAAAAAGCCAAAGCATGCAAATACAGGGGTCTGGGCTCCGAATATGATTTTGTTCCGTCGAGACCCTTGGTCCGTGGGGTCCTAGTGCTTTGAGGCTTTTCAAAAAAATTTCCAAAAGGTTAGCCGACGTCACTGGCATCTGGCAGCTACCTTGGACAAAGAATCAGTCGTGCAATTCAAAGGGGTAACGCTGCCAGTATTTTCGGAACTCTGCCGAAAGGGACTTCTTTTAATTATATTTTTTAGTTTTAATTATTTATTTTTAAGTGTTTAGGGTGTAATATATTTTAGTTACCGAATAATGTAATGTAATAAATAAATACCAATATCTTAAGAGAGATAATAAGTGAACATGTGAATGTTTGTCGCTATTAAATAAGTCAATAATTAAATTTTACGCTGATATACGTTTTCATCACATTCACAAATGAACCAATGTGTAAGCGAGAAACGCGAGTGTCAGCTAACTCCATGCCAAATCATCCGCCGCTAGCAAACATACACACTCACAAAATTTCTTCATTATAATAATAGTGTGATTAATAATGGATTTAGTTGGTCTCAACCTAGATTTTAAATGATCAAAGACAATCTGCCTGATATGCATCCTGCGAAACAAGACTTTGATTTAAGCTGAGAACCATCTGCTCACGCCATTTGCCTGGTGAGACTGTGAAGGCCATATCTACGGCAAACAGTAAAAGCCCATCCAAAAAAAGATTTGGGCACTGGCCGTCAATCCAACATATTTTTATCCAAACTCCAAAGACTGAAAGAGTCCTAATTAATTGCAAGACTTAGCTAAGACTAAGGCTTATCCTCCTACACATAAAAAAATTACGCAATTTTCCACAACGTGACAATCGAAAGTTCTCGAATATTCAATTATTCGAGGCGTCTCTGTTGGCAATATCGGCTTTGCGTTGATCTTTAATAAGACGCGCTCTAAGCTATTGAAAGAATTTCCATCGGCTCAAGTTCGCACAATTTTTGCGCCCCTTCAAAACATCTTGTCAATGAAGGGGAAGTAAAAGGTTATTTGTACTAACCCTTTTTATACGCATTTTTTATATTGGGTTGTTAAGTTTATTTGGAAGGACTAATTCAACGTTTACTACGCGCTGTTTGGTACCTTCAACTAAGTTTTATATTTTTTTATCTGCCAAGACGAAGGTAGGGAAGCGCAAGGGCATAACCAAACATTTCTCGAAGTTTCGTTTTTTTTTTAACTCTCATATAGTTGATTCTTCAGATATTTCATATCTGGTACATTAGATATTTCATATTATCGGAATATGATGTGTCAATGTTAGAGTCGGTAGAATCAGAAGCTTGTCTCCACATCCGTTATCTTTTTCACAGGACAAACCTTATGTGGTCGTCTTGGCAACATTTTACATGAAATGTTTTTGGTGGGATTTCTGAACATTTTCCAATTGGCCTATCTTTCCTCTCTACTACATTGCCTGCCTTTTAAATAAAAATAAGAAACCTTCCACCTCACATTCTATAGGTACTGCAGCATTGTCTATTGCGACAGTTTTTTTTTTTTTTTAATTTTGATGGGCTTACTCTTGAGCACAGACTATCCTATGGGAAGAGACGTGCTCTAAGATGGAACGAGCTTGCCCAGAAAAAGCCTATTCACTCGTTTTTTGAATGCCACGAGGTTGTAAGTGGCCGGAAACACAAACGCAGGGAGGTCATTCCTTTCCCTAGCAGTACGCATAATGAAAGAAGACGCGAAACGCTTAGTCCGAATGCGGGGAACGTCAACTACAAACGGAGGAAATTTTGCAGTTCGCCTTGATAACCTATGGTGAAAGGGACGATGGGATAAGTGCGTAGAGCTCGGAAGAACACTTACCAAAGTAGAGCCTGTAAAAAACTGACAAACATGTTACTTTACGGCGGTGGGATAAGCTCTGCTCTGCTCTTTTTTTTTTGTTTTAACACTTCGACCGCCAGAGACGTCTTAAGGCGTCACGAACAATAGATTTTCCATTGCGTCTGGATTCCTGGCGGCTAACGAGTTATAGCATAGGAAAGAAAAAGGAATAGGTCCACATTAAGTACCAAAATACAAATTGGTCTTAAATATAAAAAATATTCATTTACTTAATAATATCGCATTTGTGGGTTCTAAGGATATTAAAGACTTTTATCCATAAAACCCATAACTAAAACCTAATGCGAAGATTATTAATAAATCTTAATGGATTGTATCAAACGAGACATTTTAATGCCTCATGTCAAAGCTACCCAAAAGGTTTCAAGAAGACTCGGAGACTCCATTAGGAGAATATCAATTATATATAGGATTAGCAAGTTGAAGTGGCAGTGGGCAGGACACATAGTGCGTAGAACTTATGGCCGCTGGGCCGGAAAGGTTCTCTAGTGACGTTCACGTAATTTATATAACATTAAACTTGTACTTTTTTACCTAAGCTACAATGATGTAAAAAAGTATGGATTCGTGATATGCTCACAAAACAATCGAAAAAAGTGTTCCGAATGCAGTGACAGCACACATACACATCGTACATTTACCTAAACAAAATATTACAAACTGTACTCTCTTCGGCGGTTCGTTTTTGAGGCACGGATGGCATATCTACCTTTATATATACATAATATCATTGCTAAGCTACAGATAAACATTTGATTGACAACCTAGGATGATGAATGTACTGGATTTAGTCATAAGACGTTGCCGCTCTTATATCATTGTAATACAATACACGTCATGTATCTTTGTCTATCACACGAATCCTAGTTACCAGTAGAAGAGACAGTTGATAAACGTTTGACAACTCTGAGGCCAAAACATTACGAGCTGTCGTGCTAATTTTTCAAACAGTGTCATATTTTTATTAAATATTTTGAAAAGAAAATAAGTAAACGTGGATATATGTTGTGTTCTGCTGTAAATTCTTTATCAAGAACCACCAAAGAAGGAGTAGAAGACCCGGATTTATCATTTCATAAGTAAATATTTGACGAAATTTTCATTCATATTGCGTAGTTGTAGTGAGACTTATTGTTAAAAAACATGTAGTAATAGACTTAAAATAATGTTAGACATACATTTATTTGTATAAATTGTAGAAATTACGTCTAAAACAATTAATATTACGCATGAAAATTTAAGGATGTAACATATATTGAGTAAATAAATTTATAAAATATAATGTGTAATACTATCTTTGTAAACACTGTTTTTGGACTGTCTTTATAAATGTCCTAGTTTAAGTTTTCTGCCACTTGAGGCGCTGTATCTCTCTCAAAATGAACATAGAAGTGTCACTTGAAGATGTTTAAATAAAAAGTGTGTTTAATTAGAATTCTAACGAGTTTTATTGAAATATAACCTGAAATCAACAGGTTATGGGCCCAGGACCACGTCGAATATATATTTCAATAAAAAAATCAAGTTAAGAGCAAGATTACGGCGAGTGCAAAATTAACCGGCAATGAAGTTCCGAACGCTATGAAAATTGTGAAATTTGATGGAAGAAATTTCAAACAATGGAAGTTTCAAGTGAAATGCGCATTAAGAGCAAAAGTATTAAACATAGAAAAGGCAAGACCAGTGGAGGACAGTTCGCAAGTGCAATGGGATAAAGATGACGGCATGGCCATGTTCATACTAACATCGTGTATGGATTTCAACCAAATATCTTTAATAGAAAACTGCGAGACTGCTAAACAAGTTATGACAAAATTAGAAGCCATCTATGAACAGAAATCAGAATATAATAAAATGTTAATTCATGAAAAATTTTACCAATAGGGACATTTCACGTGAAGCGGGCAACGAAAAAAGGCTCAGATCTTAGATCTTGTTCATATGTGGATTAAGGGTACTACTACAGGACCTGAACAGACGTACATCATTATTATTTTTTTATAAAGCTTAGTTTTTTTTTATTAGGCTTTGAAAAATGGGCGAAATTGGAGCAACGGATTTTTCGATAGGCTTTTTTAGCTAAGATTTAAGGTTATAAAAAATAAACAAAGTATTGGACGTTAGAGAATATATAAAGGTTTTTCTTGCCATTTACATAGGAAGCCGGAAGTAAACTTTTCAAGTCAATTTTTACTTAACTTCGGTATTTTTTTTTATTTTACTACAAAATGTAACTAGTACTTCATAAATAATGTGTGCAAAGTTTTAGAATGGGATCTGCAGTCGTTTTTTATTTAGACGCAATTTAGTGCGAGGGTGCAGCACTGAGCGCCTACTGACCGCCTAACATATTAGTATAAAAACCATACGTGATTGGTAGCGCCATCTGTTATTGTTGAAAAGTATTACTTGCGCATTACTAATTCGACGTTAAATGCTAGAGTGAGATAGCCACGCTACTATTATTTTTCCGTTATTTAATTTTTTAGTAACCGCTCTGGCTGCTAAGTGATCGAACATACTGTGTACAGTCTTCAATTATAAAAGTATTTTATTGTGTTCTGTGATTGTGATGAATTACTACGGTAATCAATGTTTCAATCCGTTCAAATTGCCAATTCATCGAAAACCTAAAAATCTAAGGAAAATTTCCATAATTTAGCTACAAAGTGGGAAAGTTTCGACTACTGCTTATG
>PQWD01002128.1:0-21865 GCA_019425675.1 Leucinodes orbonalis | reverse complement strand
TATACGGAGTATTCTCGGTGACGAAATGTCATCTTTAAAAACCGCTAGGCACTTTCTTTATTTGATAACACTGATAAGTCTCTTTTAATTTACTGATAATAGTTAAACTTGATTATTCTATATCCTACGTACATTTCTTTGACGGATACTAATATTTGATTAAATTACACGGCCAAATAAACATATATTGAATTTACCACACCAGATCCAGTATAGACTTGTACTCAATTACTTTTTACAGATATTTACGCTAAGAAAGTGCCTAGCACTTTCTTTATTTGATAACACTGATAAGTCTCTTTTAATTTACTGATAACAGTTAAACTTGATTATTCTATATCTACGTCCATTTCTTTGACGGATACTAATATTTGATTAAACTTGAAATTACACGGCCAAATAAACATATATTGAATTTACCACACCAGATCCAGTATAGACTTGTACTCAATTACTTTTTTACAGATATTTACGCTAAAAATTTTGCTCGTGTTGACATGGCCACAATCACCTACGTCTTGTTACTATGATATGTTATTTTATGTTTAAACAATTATAACTTTAATATTCTCAATTAATATTTATTTAAAAGTTTCACAAGCTTTTGCTACATAATAATTATGGCAAAAAAATCGTGTCATCTAAATTTGGCACTCAATGTGGCAATCATTTAATGTAAATACATAACACCTAAAGAAAATCTGTTATATTCAGGTACATTTTGCAATTGATCACATTTCTGTGACCTCTGGTGTTGCAAATTTAGGCAGCGGTGACACTTGCCATCAGGTGAGCCAATTGCTCGCCTCCCTTTTTAGGGTTTCGTAGCCACTATTCAAACTTTGTAAGTATATGAATTATGTGAACCGCTATTAGTTTAGACAAGGAACTTGAAAAAAAATTATATTTTGGGTTCCCATACATTGAACTGAAACTCAAAAATTTTTTCATTGTACGCCTCCGTGTGCGGTACAAATGTGTAAAAATGATAATGAGGTTTCTTATATATATATTTTTATAAATTTGAAAATTTGTTCCCCCCCCCCCCTCCAATTTCTAAACTATGGGTAAAAATATATGATGTACATTTATTATATTAGAGGTTTGACTATGGCTGCACACTTGTGCAAATATTCGATGACTACATGTATGTAAGGTTGATTAAAAAAAAATGGAAAGAAGGGGCATAATAATTTCTAATGACTAATGTCATTATGTTAGTACTTTTCGACTAATAACATACAAATCACTTTTAATTATTTGGTAAAATATGGTTTAAATTAGTCTTATATACTCCATAACAATATGGATAAAGCAATCAAATTTTCAAATAAAAAAAATTCAAAGCATCAAAACTCATTTTTAGTTTAGTATTTTAATCGTTTTTTATTATATTTTTGTATATTTTTTGACGTTCATAAGTGCTTTTTGTAAGCCTAATTTGAAATAAATGTTTTTGATTTGACTTTGAGCAAGGACAGAAAGGCGTAATTGTAAACTTAATTATTATAGATATTTTATTATAAGTACATAATAATAAGTACTTTATGATTATACTATAGATACTTAAAAATTTCACCCATTTTATGTATCTTTTTCCAAGTATTTCTACCTGCCCTCCCACCCATAAATCATGGATTTATTTTCAATATTTTTCTCCAGCGACAGTCGAATTAAAAGTAGCCCAAACACATCCGGAAGCGTCTACTCTAATGGAGTCTGCGTTCGATTGTGCAACATAAAACTCGGCCACATTAGTCGTCACTTCATCCCATTGGAATATAGGCCTTAGTGGTAGGAGTTTAAGGATAAATCAACGGGAACGACAGGGCGTTTCGACACTGCTCTGAATGGACCACTACACCGCCAATTGTTGCCAAACAAAACCGACGCTAGGCAACCAATCTCTCGTCTCGTCTTGCAAAGATATTTCCTCTTTCAGTTTCATAACGTTCATTGAACATTTTGTTTATCTTTAAGTTGGGTTCACGAGTCATCGAATATGTTGTTTTTTTAAGATCCATTGAAACCTAATATGATTGCCTAGTGCAAAGTCCTGAAATTTTTGGGAATTTGCTGTAAATTTTGTAGATATTCACTTTTACAGCCATAAGGAACGTTCTAAGATAAAGCACAGTGACTTTCACGGAGGAGTTTCAAACCGTAGTTAACTCGTGTTGGTTCATTGCATCTTTTAGTGTCGCCATGTGACCGAGGGGCACAAACCTTCCCGTATATGGTGAAAAGGCTTTAGCCGTCCATGCGGGCTCAGTGCGATTCACCGATTTCATGCACATCCTTTGAACATCTTAACACGCGTGTGGAGGTTTCCTCACGATGATTTCCTTCACCGTAAAAGCCATACTTATTATAATTTCGGAAATTTGAACAGACACAGATCGCAATGCAACAGTCGACAACAATGACCACTGACGCTCATATAAATAATGATATTTAATCATAATATGAGATTTCGCAAATACACACATTCATTTAAACATATATTTGTAATAAATACACACAATACTAGTGTGACTTCGGCGAGGAGTGCTATGAGCAGGAATTTTTTTGAAAGTACCCAAATTTGAGTAATCTTGTGTGTTTTGTGTTGGCTTATTGCTGTATTTTAATTTGTTTAGTCTTATTAAGCATTCGGGTGTCTTTTCTATACAATTTTTATTAGTAGGACCTATAATTGGCTACTTGTTGTTATTTGTGTGTATACTTTTGTTTTTATTGCTGTTGGTCCTCTTATGAAATAAATAAATAATAACAATCTCGTCCAATTTACAAGGTCTTCCTTGTTGTTTCTATACAACTGTTCAATTATGTTAAAATTTTCGCGGAAATCGTTTCGAATCATAAATTAGCCTTAACATAGTGTAGGGATGTTACTGATGACAAGGTCTTGTAACATTTTCTGGGCAAATTTTATATAATGTCACACAAAGGTCAGGATTCAGATTAATAGTCATGTAGGAACCATGTTTTTTGCTATCTAACCTTAGGTGTCACGCCACATTTATCCATTATGTAAGACACGTTATAGATTGTCCCAGATTGCAAAAATGCCAAGTCACGTTTTCTAATATTGTATAATAATATGGGTTTGTAAAACCGATATTCAAGCACCCGTGCTCGAAGCAGTGATTATAATATGTCAACTTAATTAAAATCTTGAAGATAGTTTTTTCTTTGCAGTCAATGCTGTAACATCAGATTTTTTTTATATTTCAGGATGACTGTCTACTACTCTTTCTTCAATGATGGTCTGGTCGTCAAAACATAAAATATTATCTCGATTCCCTCACGTTAAGATTTGGTCTAGGATACAATCTTAGAATGGTAGTCGTTAGCACCCAAGCAACAAAAAATAAAGTTATTTTTTCGCTAATCAACATTAGATAGATAGATAAACACTTTATTGCTCACATTTTATAAACGGTTCACAAACACAGAAAGTCAGACATATAGTGGGCAAATGCGGCCTTATCGCTACGAGCGATCTCTTCCAGGCCCTTTGAGTAGAAAAAGTTAAAGAAAAGACAGGCAGTGGGCAAGTAAGGCATGACACAAAAAAAATAAAATATATAAGATATTACTAGTACAACATAAATAAAATATGAATACATAAGTATATTAAATATTAAATACATAATAATATACACAAAATAATATATTATATAATATTAAAAATATATAAAATAATACATATATTAAATAAATAAATAGAAAGTATATGAATATTCATAAGAAGAAATAGGCAAAATTACGAATCGCTATCCAACAAATGCTGGTGAAGTCCATTCTTAAAGGCCAAAATAGACTTTGCGTGACGAATGTCAGCTGGCAACCTATTCCATAAAATTGCAGCTCCTACAGTAAAAGACTCTTTAAAGTATCCCGATTTAGTCAAAGGAGTTCTCAGCACATTATCCGACTTAGACCTAAGTTCACGATAGTGGTCCGTACCCAAAAATTGGAAACAATCCTTGAGATAGGGCGGGGAACGAGGATCATACAAAATTTTATAAACGAGTACAAGCACATGTTCCACACGGCGATGCCTAATAGAAAGCCAGGCGAGCTTACTCCTAAATTCGGACACATGGTCAAACTTGCGCAAGCCAAAAATAAACCTTATGCAGAGGTTTTGTAAGCGCTGAAGCTTATTAAGCAAATCCTCATTCAGATCGATAAGACAAACATCAGCATAATCTAGTACAGATAAAAGGAGAGACTGCGCAAGTTCGATTTTTGTCTTTACAGGCAGCAAATTTTTCCATCGTCGCAGCGAACCAAATGCTGCAAATATTCTTCGGCTAACCTCAGCTATTTGTGGACACCAAGATAGAGTTGAGTCAAATATCACTCCCAAATTCCTCACAGTTTTACTGTAACTAATAGCCACACCGTTCAGTAAAAGTGGGGGAGCTACTGAAAGATCAATTCTACTTACTTGTTTATATCCGCCAATAACAATTGCTTGCGATTTACTCGGGTTGATTGATAATCCATAGGAGCTACTCCAATCGCAGATAATTGCAAGGTTAGCGTTAATTAAAGATATTTATCCAGTAATGTCACTAACGGGGGCATGAGAGTAAATTTGCAGGTCGTCAGCATAAATGAAACTTACACGTGAGAAGAGGGGTTAGAAAATTTATAAAATAGAAAAAAGGAAAGGAGAAAGAACCCCACCCTGAGGCACACCAGCAGATAAAGTACAAAAATCTGACATCTTATCACCACCTCTTACACATTGCCGTCTACCCAATAGGTAGCTCCGAAACCACTCAACTGCCGAATCTGAAATGAACACTGACTTTAACATTGCTAAAAGCATCGTAGTCCACGTGTTGAATGCGTTTGAGAAGTCCAAGAGTACTAAAGCTGTCAGTTCCTGCTGAGACATGGCCTGCCGGATGTCATCAGATACCTTGACCAATGAGTGGTAGTGCTATGCCCGGGCGGAATCCAGACTGAAAGCAACTAAGGAAATAGAAGTATTGATGAATACACTAGCTTGTTGCAGAACAAGGCGCTCTAAAATTTTTGAAAGGAACGGTAGTATAGATATAGGCCTAAAATGGATGGGTAATGTAGGGTTAGCGCACTTGGGAATAGGGACAACTATAGCTTGGCGCCAGCAATCAGGGAAACTACCAGAGTCGAGTGAGAAATTAAAAATGTGGCACAGAATAGGAATCAAGACATCACATCCCAAAAGAATCATCTTTCTGTTAATACCATCAATGCCCTCAGCATTAGATTTGATAGCCCGAATATTAAGCTCAACTTCGCGCTCAGTGACTGGTTTGAAAACAAAAGGCTGATGCAATAAAGGAGGAGAATTATAGAGGTAATTTAAAGTGTTTACATTTATTTATGTTTCGCAAAGTTTACATCGCATAAGGTAATTTCATCGTATAATATTGTCATTTTGCAAATGAATAAAAGGAAATCTTCCTAACACAATTACATCAAACGACAAAGATCTATTCACCAAGTTCAAAATTAAAGTGAAAACATTAGTTTGCGTAATGAAACATTGAAAAATGTTGCTTGTGAAATGGTCATTTGATAATGAATTTTATGTGAAACATTAGCGAACCTATTTTAAGAGATGGCGGAAAGCCCCTGGTGGTTACATGTTGCCAATTAACCACATTAGATCCTGATCCACGTTCATTGGTGTCACACCTGTGAATTTCCAAGTCATAACGCAAATATATAGAGCAGACATCCATTATTGGTTTGTGTTAAGATAATAAAATACTGTTCTTCTCAGCAATGGAGTCTAGGTACTAATGCTTCCGTCATACCGGTATTTTTTTATGGTAAGGCGTCCAAATAGCAAACGGATTTTCTGATGTTAAATGACACCGCCCGCCCATGTACATTTACAATACCACAGGGCATTAATATTTGTTGCCAGCTCTATATGGGAATACGCTCTTAATTTTATGGACGCCCGGTCGTATAGCACTCGTTTTACCTCGACGAGGGATTGAACCAGAATTGGTGTTCTTACTACTGAACATCAACAACAACGTATGATTCATCCACCATTGAAATGTCAAAAACACGTAGTTTCGTGTTCCGCGAAGTCCGATGACACGCGTACGGTCAGGGCTACCGTTTCCCGGTAGTTTACGGAGTTGCGGCGCGCGCGCATTTATGGCACCTCGCCAGCTGCACTCGTGCTGGGTTCTCACAAAAGCCGCTTCTACATTGCAGCTCTATTTTTATAGAACACTCTAGTATTGATTTTTTTTCAATGAAATTTAGCTGTTGGCCACCACAGCTTCTGAGTTTACAAATGTTAAAAAAATTAAAGCTCGCTCGATAATATTAACTTCAACAATCAAACTGATCTAAAGAAGGTTAGGTCATGAGTTTGTATCATACCGGAGCTCCTTCACGCACAGAAATTCCCTTTGTGAATTTATGTTTTTTGAAATATTAAATGAAAATATTAGAAGTAAATTATTAAGTTGCGAACGTATTGCAGGTTACATTTTTTATGTTCAATGTGCTTGTAAAATGCTCGAAGTGCAATAAAATTATTAAGATAGCAACTGATTTTCCGAACCATTGAATAAACGATGAATAGATTTATTACACGAGTTTCTTGTTTGCTTTTCTAAGTAGACTTAAACTTTACCTTAAACGAATTCATAACTTCAACATTAAACTTGCTTGCTCGTTTACCACAAAAAGGTTAAATTTGTCATCGGTTAAAGTTTGGAAAAACGCTCATTATTATAAGGCCAAACATTGGAATCCTTGGAGTTGACATCCAGCCACGTGGAAATCAAGTTTAAAATTATTTTACAGAAGCTTTGTGTACTTTGTAGAGCTTCTGTATTTCAGTTGCGCCAGCGCCTACAGCTCCGAAAACTCTCGTGTGGCCTTAATTTATTGGCTTAAAGCATTATATGGAGCACTGCACTTCGGGCATATTTTTACCTTCTCTTAACTGTAAGTATGCAAGGACCCTTAGGTCACAAATCACATAGATAAATAGGCTTCCTTCAGGGACGTCGCATGCCTCTGCGTTTTTTATGGAATAAGTAATGAAGTTTATTTCATTGAACATATGTAAATCATTAACATATTCAGAATCATAGGCGATGCAATGAAACAATGTATTTGCAATGAAGCTCTAAATGCTCTAGAAGCCCGCGCACGTCGGACTAAGCGCATCATTGCTTCAAACAATGCTGTTTTAAATAGCTCTTGAAAATAAATAAATTGATTTAATGTTATGTAAGATTACAGGAAATTAATCAGTATACGCACGTAGGCTGGACGTTTTGTTTACATGCTATTTATACAGTAGTTGATGCATGCAGAATTGTGAATTTAAAGATTGCTGTTCCTGCAACCTTCATTTTATCATCCCACTATGCGGGCCCAAAGAGGATTGGTTGGTGATAACGACTGCTATTCTAAGATTGTAGTAAAGACCGGCTTAACGTGCTCTTCAAAGCACGAAATCGTCTTTATTTTTGTACAATCAGGGGATTCAGGGAAAAATCGCACAAAGTGATGTTTTTCTGTGGGATTCGAACCCTCAAACCGCGGATCACGCGGCGATCTAAGGTCCCAATGGTCGCATTGGGACCACTAGTCCACGGGGGCTGAAAATAAGAACATGATATATATATATATATATATATATATTATATATATATATATACACGAGTTTCTTGTTTGCATTATACAATGTTTAACACATAGCTTACTAAGTACAGTATGATGTTTGCACTAGTTTACTAGCGCTGCCTCGTCGAGTCCTACCCGGGAATATCTACGTTAGCGAGTAGTGCTGATTACTATCGGATAATCAGCAAATTCGGCGATAAAGGTAATAATTTGCTGATACCAAGTAAATCAGCGTTTGAACGCTTTTAATATCTGCTAGGTAGTCGGCAGTCCTATGAACATAACGAAAGCACGGTCGTTCTTTCCACATAAACTAACACATTGCATGCAAAATGATATTCATTATTTACATGTCATTTATATTTATATATACATATAAATAATGAATACCTATAACAATCTAAACTACATGCCATGAGACAGGAATAACAAAGCATTGATGAAATCTTTCTAAAGAAATCCTAATTTTATTGCACAATATTGACTTCGGTTTCCTACATTTAGCTATCAGTGACTTCGTCGATGCATTGATACATTCAGCATGCTATTACAAATCTGGGGCAAGTTGCCAACAAAATAAAGCGCAATATATTACTTGAAAACAAACGAGTTTGATGATCTCCGCTGCAGTACCTATAACTTTTCCTGTAACTACATATTACAAGTAATAGGATACACTGTCCACCTAAAGTTGTCCTAAAATAAATTAAATGTATAAACTATTTTTAAAATGGAATACAAAATTAAGATTTTTTTAACCATCCATGCCTTATTTCAAACTTATCATCATCAATCAGCTGCCAGCTGATTGTTTAGATCGTAGATATGAAGAAAAGCAAAGCAATTTTACATTGATAAGTTAGGATAACATTACATTATCGTTCCTAACAACTGCGATTCCCTCGCCCACATCACTGATATACCTTTCTATTTAGGGTATAATCCACACACGTAAACATTGTAAATACGATTATTATTTTTTACTAGATAAAAATAAGCTATTCCAGTGTCAAAAGACAAAGAAAAAATCATTTACATTTTATTGACAAATATAATTAATGTTGATGTCATAACCTGTATCATATTGAAGGCAAAATAAATAATAATAAAAATAAAAAAATATTGTGACTTTTGAGTACCTTTCTTTAAAAATCAAAGTATACATTTAAATTCTTAAAACGACTGAAGCATTTTGTCGAAGTGGATCCTCTATGGGAACGCTTTTAAAAACTGCACAGTCAGTGCAGTAGTCATACTTGTATATCTGTCTGAGCCTACCGGCCAGGCCAAGGCCGCAGTATCGACAGACGGACAAGGCCTTTATTAGGTATTCCAGTAACAAAACTAAAAGCAGACCATCGACCTCGCATTGCTCATATATCTTTCAGTATCACTAAGTGTAAGTGTCGAATTTCACCTTTGTGGAGTCACAATCAACTAATGGGCTATTAGCCTATCAACGGATGTGATTTATTTCCCTATTTGTAGTAAGTATTAATTTGATATTGGGCTGCGTTCACATGTATGATTTTTAGGACCTTATCAAAAAATTACTTATTTGAGATTCTTTTTGGTCGACTTTTTTCTCACTAACTTTTTTTTATGGGATTGCGGGCAAACACGAGTAGCCTGCTCATCTGAAGGTAAAAGACACCGTCACCCATGTACACTTACAATACCAGAGTGCAAAGAAATGTGTAGCCGGCCTATTTAAATCTTCAACTGTTTTTTTTTATTATTTACACTATAAGGAAAATAATTTTCTAAAAAAGTTTGGGTTTGTAAAATACTATCTGTGATCGATTTTTTAATAAAAATAAATTGGTTGAACGAATGTTATGCCGTTCTGTCATGGTCAGACGCATCATTTCCTGTTCACTTTGTGTCATAAAAAAATGCGTGAGTTTCAAGAAGTCTTTAATTTTTTTACAAAATCTTCATTTTCGCACTGAAATGACGAATGTTATATAATATGTACCGAGTTCCTTTTACCTTTGAGGAATACCAATTATTTAAATATTATTAGAACATACTGTTTTCCTAAATGCATATTTCAAAGATAACATACAATAAATTACTTTAGTACAGATATCAGATATTGAAATCGTCGTCTTGCTTTCAATTATGATTACAATAAAGTAATAATAAGCAATTGCTAAGCCCCGTCCAAATTTTTTGCTATCCCAATCCAATGTAAACACATCACCATTCTAAAAAGTGGTCATTGACTCCGGTAGGACATTTTTATTTCAACAAATGGGTCGTAAAGGTCGCGACGTGTTGAAACCCATCTGTTCATATTGTTTTACGGACAATTAACCGTTTGAAAGACAACTGACAGATACTAACCAACATCGTCACTCCAAGGTTTAAATATACTCTAAACATGGATCATTTCAGGAAATACTCGTATTACTTTTAATACAAACTTTGCGCCAAGTGGAAATTGTTCCGCCATAATGGGTTCCTTGCTGAAGAATTATAGACCCATCACGCTATTGAGCCACATTTACAAGTTGTTCTCCAGAGTCATCACGAACCGTCTCGCGCGTAGGTTTGATGATTTCCAGCCCCCCGAACAAGCCGGGTTCCTCAAAGGCTTCAGCACCATAGACCACATACATACGCTGCGGCAGGTTATACAGAAGTTCTGTCCTCGAAGTTGTAGACGAATATGTGTATCTGGGACAGGTAGTCCAAATGGGTAGGTCCAACTTCGAGAAGGAGGTTTCTCGTCGAATCCAATTAGGATGGGCAGCGTTCGGGAAGTTAAGGAAGATCTTTTCATCCAAAATACCTCAGTGTCTCAAGACGAAGGTCTTTGACCAGTGTGTTGCCAGTTATGACATACGGAAGCGAAACGTGGTCGCTCACTAAGGCCTCTTGAATAGACTCAAGGTTGCTCGGCGTGCTATGGAGAGGGCTATGTTAGGTGTTCCCTACGCGATAAAATCCGAAACGATGATATCCGTAGAGAACTAGGGTGACCGACATAGCCCAGAGGATTAGCAAGTTGAAGCGGCAGTGGGCAGGGCACATAGTGCGTAGAACCGATGGCCGATGGGGCGGAAAGGTTCTCGAGTGGCGTCCACGTAACGGAAAGCGAAGCGTAGGCCGACCCCCAACCAGATGACGGATGATCTGGTTAAGGTGGCGGGTAGCAGATGGATGTCAACTGCAAGGGATCGGTCCGCGTGGAAATCATTAGGGGAGGCCTTCGTTCAGCAGAGGACATAATTAGGCTGTAATGATGATGATGAATGGGTTGCGTAATCAATAGCATATAAATGTCAACATAATCTTATGCATAACGGTTCATTAAGAACTACTACTACGACTTCGTTATTTGCAGATTTTCACTAATGAATCGGTAAACGTACAAGAAACTAAACATGGATTAAGTGCAAGCTTCTGAGAAATTATATAAATACAGAATAGAAATGTTTTACTTCATCAGTGCCGTAATCTTATGAGGAAATATTCATAATCATTCTATTCAAAACACTTCTGGATGAATGTTATGACTTACCGGGATTTACAATATAGTGTTTATAAAAAAAAATATTAAAAATTATAAAATTATACAATTTTATACTTTTTCATTCAGAAATACCTCCAAAGAACACTACGCTGATTCCGTACGTTATATAAAAAATAATAGTCAAAATTCTTATGTATATAAACATTGAAGTTATTTACGATATGTGAACTTGAAAACATTTTTGTTTTTCGTCAATAATGTTTGATATTTTGCTCTTAGAATTAACATTACTGATAACAAAATTTAATCGGATAGACGATAAGGTGAAAAATCATTTGAAAAAAATGCTAATAATATAACTTCACCTGGTTCTTAAATGATCGTTTCATTATCCCTGTAACGTAGAAAACATGCAGATTTATTTATTTATTTGAATTGCATAACATATGTATTTCATAAGATTTTACAATACTGGTCGTGATCATATGGACGCTGGAAGGGTGTTGCAATTTAACATTAACAAAAATCCTATTTACATTAATATTCATTTAGACATTTAGTACATTATTTAATTCAGTCAATAACAAATCAATATAATATCAGATAGAGAAAATAAAATAAAATAAAATAAAGATTATTAAATTAGCAATAATAGTAAGTCAAATTAAATATTTAAAAAAAATATTATAATATATCAAAAAAAAAATGTTTGTTAATAAATATACAATAATCAAAAATAACGGAATAATATCAAATTAATTAATTGATATACAATAAATTTACAATACCTCAATTGTATTTTGTTGTTTGTTACTGTCTTATATCCTGCAGATTTCAATCACAAACGCTTAATAAATGAAATAACATATCTGCAAACTAAACATAACACAATTACTCACTTGTATGCGAAACTAACATCAAACATATTTCGCCAAGTCATTAGTAAAAATCATCTCTGACAAAGAATAACACTGTCAAACATTTTCACGCGTCAGATACAGGATACGATTCGTGCTGTTGCTATATAAAAATTTCAGCTGCACACAATCTAGGCCACATCAATAAACCACAAGATAGTAGTTAAACGTAACCGCATTCCATACAAAAATATGCATGGAATGATGGTCACTATCTTATGCCTTACTTAAATAATTAAAAACTATTCAGGAATATTAATTTCACCGTAAATAAAAAGAATAGCATTTTTCTTTATGATCATAGTCAATTTGCTATTATACTGAGCCTTACAATCTCGGTTTTGAGCGGTTCTTTTGGGTTATGAAATCTTGATTCCTTAGGACTCTGAAATGTTTTTGTGTATATTTTATCTTAACGGACGTAACGGTTGACATGATTCCTCCAATGTCATCTGTTTTCTGATAAAAGTTAAAGTTTATAATGATCATCAGCTCATTATAATACTCCCCATCGAGGGCATGAGCCTACCCGTATACCGTGCGGATTGATCGACTTCACGCTCAACTTGAATTTCTTCGTAAGCGTGCGCAGATTTCCTCACGATGTTTTCCTTCACCATAAGAGCGTCGAAAACGTACGTATATCGAAAATTCGATAAGACAATGGTACATGGCCAGATTTGAACCTGCACTGACGCTCTCAAATTTTGCAGATAGTAAAAAACATAAAAAAAAATTGCGGCATGTAAAACTCATTTCCATATCGCCAATAAACACCCACGGAAAAACAATTAAGCTCTTGTGGAACTCAGTCAGTCAATATGAAATTGACCTTATCGGCTGTTATTTACAATAAGGATGTATTCAATTAACTCTATCGTAAAACATCCCTATGTTTATCTCCCAATAAAAAAATGAATATATTTATACAATTTCAAAATAAGATCATACTAATGAGCAAATAAACGTTGAACCTTCTATACATGCCAAAAAATGTTTGCACTGTGGAAAATGACGGCTGTGAATAAACCCCTTAAAATGCGATAGCTTACAATTGTTTTAGACAATGTTTGTTTTGGCTGATCGAAAGTTGGTGTGTTTACAAATATAACAGTGGTCTGGGAGTCGGCCTCCACCGAGGCCGTCTGACCTGAATATTGTGGAGTGTGCATCGTTCGCGTGACTCATTGTAAAGTTAGTTATAGTACAAGCATGTCTGTTATTTGGCTAAACGAATTGCTCTGGTTTGACTTGTCGTGTATTAACATCAAATGTTGTAGTATTTTGACCATTGCAAAACATTTTATCACATATCAAGGATAAATTGCTTTGTAAAGTTATAAAGATTTTTATGAAGTTTTAAAGTTTTACTTTATAAAGTTATTGACCAAAATTCTAAAACCGTTACTTTTCCTCCGGTTTCCTACCATACTGTCTGTATTTTGAAGAAATTTTGATCCATTTTTATGTCACGATCAAGGTCTCCAATTGACTGAACGTTTAATTCGTCAAATCTTCATTGTAATTTTATACGCATCTTGCGATGTTCATATTCCATTGATATGCAATGATATCTGAATGACCGAACCCTACTGTAACATTAAACAGACTCAGAATTAGCCTTGAATGCTGTTCGAACTAGATCCAGCTTTTGATGTGTGAAAAGTTAAAAATCTCTAGGTATGCACAGATCTCGTTGATGACTCAAAAGTTCGACATTCCTTCGAATAAA
Source organism: Leucinodes orbonalis (assembly GCA_019425675.1). Classification (NCBI taxonomy): domain Eukaryota; kingdom Metazoa; phylum Arthropoda; class Insecta; order Lepidoptera; family Crambidae; genus Leucinodes; species Leucinodes orbonalis. The sequence goes on along the minus strand of PQWD01002128.1, from coordinate 8,064 downwards.
CATACGTAATGGATTTGAGCGTTATCATAGCATTTGAAATGGACTCTTCCAGTTTAAAATGTGAGTGAATTACAAACCGTATAGGTAGTAACAAATTTCGAGCTTATGCTACCTTTACGACTTTATGCTATAACGATGTAACAAAATACACTTTACGAACAGCATATTGCGTTGAATATGTACTTTAAAATAAAATAAAAGCTAGCTTTCAAACGTTTTTCGACATTGCCCCTTTTTTCGCTCAATTTGGTGAAAGTCCGGCGGCCAACAATATTTTGTTTTACCGCCCGCCCACTTCAACGTCCTATCGGTCAAAGCATCTAAAGTGACAACAACACTCAATTCAATCTAAAGTGAATACTTCAAGACCGGGATTCGACCCCTGCCGCCGAGAAAGTTGTCACTACTCATGAACATCTGACTTATACCTACTTATTCTCAATATACCCTAAGCAGAGGTTAAGTTATATTTTTGGTCGCCCTTTAGACAAGTTGCAAAAGTTAAGGCTGAGAGCCCAAAAACGACTATTCCTTTCGAAAATTAAACTGATGGAGTAGGTAGGTTATTACTATTTCTGAGCTAGATAATCCGTATAGATATCTTTCTCCATTCATAAGAAGAAACTGTATTTTCAAATTATACCACATGTATGGTGATAACAAATAATGGACAAAAGCACTTTTAAGTTAGTGTGGATACGTGAAACGCTGACCCAGTTTCGCGAAGCGCTTGTAAAAGGTATAAAGCGACAGATCTAAACTCTAAGCACCACTGTTCACGGCGGAAGCAGGAAGCATGATTAGGCTAGTTATATATATATATATTATGAGACTATATTATTTTTCACACTCATATTATAACAAAAGTTTCTGCGTGTTTGTGAATCATACTTCTTTACGACTACGCGGCTACAGCAATTTTAACAAAATTAGGTATGACGTTAGCTGCAACCCCGGATCAACACATAGGATATATATTATTGTCGAATTCCAACGAAGAGGTCCATCTCTAGAAGACCTAGAGTGACCAAAGTAACTAGTAGGATAAAAATATTAAAATGTCAATGTGCAGGGCACATAGTGCAAACCTGTGTCCAATTGGGCGTCGAAACCCCGCGACAGGTATTGACTGCTAGGGATACATCCGCGTGGAAATTATAAGGGAAGCTTTCATTCGCTTCGGACATATTAGGGTACAGGTTCGTTTATTCCCAGTTTCCTCCGAATGCTTTCTCCCGATTGGAAGAGCTCAGACTTTTTGCCATCTTCCGTCGAATAAAAAATCGGAGGATATTGAGAACAGCATGTTTGCATCTCATCAAAACATTAAATTTTAAAAAAACTACTAAGTGGGTGACTCAGTAGGTACTGAGTCGTCAAGGTAGGGACATACCACCCTAGTGATCAACCTGTAAAATAGGTCTTTTGAATTTTGTTTCGGGATTTTTAATAATTATAATTTCATTTAAAAATTAAACTGTCAAATAAAAACACTATAATACGACCGATGACCGATGGACCGACGACTTGCGAAAGGTCGCTGGTGGAGGCTGGATTAGGAAAGCGGAGGACGGGGATATCTGGCGCAAAATGGGGGAAACCTATGTCCAGCAGTTGACTGCGATAGGTTGAAGAGAATACGAACCTAAAAATAAATACCTTAATAAATATTATAACTAAAAATATCATTATTCCTTTAAGGTAAGGTTCCAAAGATACTGGCAACGTTAGCCCTTTGAATCGGTCAACTATTTTTTTGTTGAGGTAGCTGCCAGATCTTCGGTCACCTGTGATTATTCAAATTAAGTTCTCTTACGAATAACATCTTGAATTTTATCACTAGCAAAAATCCCGAGCATAGCTTGCTTCATAGTAATATACAATAGCCTATATTAATATAGCGTATATATACAAATGCTTCAGTAAAAATACCATTTTAAACATTTATGAAGTGGACTTCGTGTTCAATAATCGGTTATTATTCACCATAAATGTAAAATTAACAAACAGCTCACTTAAATGTAAGTGACACTGCTGCTTATGAACATTTTCAACACCTGAGAATATAAAAGGGCTTTGAAATCCCCAATCATACACACACACATTAATTTCACAAAGATACGTGTGACCGCATCTACATTATACCGTTCGTCGAATAAAATTGCGAATATCGGACTGTTTTATCAAATCAAATCAATAGAAAATCAGGTTCAAAAGCGTTAAGATTGTTCAATTTTTTTAATTATTTGTATCTGTTGTATTTATTTTTTATTGTATTATATTTTGATCTATGTAAATTATCCGTTACATTATTTCATAATTTAAATACATTCACTTTTGAAAAAAATATATAATTTCATTGATTATGGTCATTCAAAGCTATTCAAGATATGTCTAAACATCGGAATTATTTAAACCTATTCATTAATGAAACGAATGCAATTTAATTAATAGAATCCTAAAGCCTGCCGTGAAATATTTAATAGCCACTTCATTTTTATATCTGTTTCAGTGCCAAATAGCCCTTTATTGAAATTTACGACTGTGCAGTGACCGTTTTAATTGTATGTTTCTTCTATTCAAACACTTTCATTTACTTTATGGTGGATTCCATTTTACCGTAAACCGTGTTTTAGTGCTGAAAGACTTTGTTAACGTTGAGTGTAAATTGCTGCTTAATCTAGTATTCATCAGGGCAATACATTTCAAAAGTCACTTTGTGTTTGCCAGAGGGCTAAACAAGTAAAAACGGTGAATCCTTGCTTAGGCCGGCGTCAAGGTGTAGGTCACGGCTGCCAACGCTCAGCGTTATGGAATGGAATTGGTAATCAGAGCAAATAAGACTTTAACTTCTAAAAAAAAATAAAGTATAGGAAAGACATACAAATATAAAAAATAATTTAGAGTTTCTGTTTGGTATAGCACATATATAATATAATACAATATGCTACCTAGCATAACGTTTTTGGGTAACCGACACAATAAAACAACAAAAACTTGCTTTACATACAGAGATCTTTGTAATTACAAGTCGTTATATCTTGAAATTACCGTTCGCAGATGTAAACATAATAATATTAATAAACAACATTCTCACACATATTACCCACAGAAAGTTAGCCCGTGTTATGGGCACGAAGTGGAAATGACAAACCCATTAAGTATCAGTACCTTTCCGATGGCATTCACATCGGGTTCAACGACATTACCCTGGTATATAAAGCGGGAGTCACATTTGCAATTCAATTCAAGTAAAAACCTGGCTCGGGAAAAATTGACCGACAATTTCCACGCTGATTGTGGAAATCGTATAATTGGCCAAATCTTCTATTCGTAATGGTAAATGGAAAACGGAAATTCTTTTCATATGTAAAATACGTTAAGATAAATTCAATATATTTTCACCCTTTGCATTCCAATTTTGTTTTATTAGAACACGTGTTTAAATGTATTGCCACCAAATTTTTTAATACAGCCCTATTTTCAAAATAAAAAAAAACTTGGTTAGACTTGTAAGAAGCTAGTAAAATATTTTATACGGTAATCGCATGATTTATATTACAAAGCGGAAAATACTTTAAGTTTAATTTTACTTACCTACCGTAAATTTTTACTAGTACAGTTATTACGAAAATATAAGAATCAATTAAATTGCTTCTATTTGCAAAAAAAATATAACTGGTTAAAAATCGATTATATTTTTTTTAAGTCTCATAATTTAAATTCTTTGAAACTTTTCGAATTCACATTATGTGTTGAATCTGCTTAAACATGTTAGAGTAAATTATAATATTTGTCTTTTTTGTTTAATTTAGGTACTTATTGAATTACCATTTACAATAAATATTGAGCATCTACGAGTGCATTTTAAATGTACATATACATCTTTGACAACTATTTGCTTTTCTTAATTATGTTTTAAAGACCAATAACTTTGTATAGACTTTTAGATTAGGAAGTGGTCACCATCGACTATGGTAGATATGACAATATAATTCCACTCATATTTTGCTTAAGTGAAATTCAGTAATTCAAATTTATTCTTATTCGACTCTCTTAGCAGTAGGCCTTTAGTTAAATAGCCGAGGTCTTTAACCAATAGACGACCTGGTCGTCAAAGCACCCATTAAAACATTCAAACTTCAGTTTCGTCCCAAACAATCCGGCGCCTATAAATGCAAGCCGAAATTAATATCCGACGCCAACTGTACAGTCTCAGGTGAGGTATTTGACCGAGCACTTGACGCACCGTAGATTCCGAACCGACGCCTAACAAATTAGCATGAGGAATTATGTTGTCACTGTGGAATTCAGCAGAGCAGTACCGGCGCCATCCGGCGGCCATATTTGGATCGCACAAACACTTGAACTTTCTTGTGGATTGGTGGTACTCGGTGAACCTAGAACCCTTTGCGCGTAGGCCGGGTAAACAGCCCTTTTAGGGTCGAATATAAACCGGTAAGAGTCTGAGAGTATAATCCTTGGGTTGAATGGCCGGAAAAAATGTTAAAAATAGTTACTTTCCATTTCTATTTGCACCATTTTAATTCATCATAATGTTTAGACTTAAAATAGCAAGCAGCTTATACGAAAACGTGTGAACCCATAAATTCTAGTATATTCGTTCGAAAACTGCCTGCATTTATTACCCTTAACCTTTTTAAAGTGTTGTAGGTGCTCGTCCTACGCTGCCTTTATCGGTTTATGGACCTCTTACGGGATTCCTATGCGAGCAACTAGAGTTATTAACAAAATGTAACGAAGTTCCATCCTTACGTGGTCGACATCCCACGAACCTAGGCTAGGTTATGATGCCTCGTTCCCAATGCGCACCGCAATGGAATTTTATTTATTTATTTATTGAAGTTCTCTGTCTGTTAGTTTGTAAGGCAATGTGCCTTACAAACTAACATAATTGATCCAAAACGTTTATAAGCACAGTTATACAGGAATGGAACTCGTTGCCTCCCTGTGTGTTTCCCGAACGTTACAACCTGGCCGTCTTCAAGGCAAGAGTGAATAGTCTGTTTCTAGACAGGCTGAATCTATCCGCGGCCGCAACAGCACTTACCATCAGGTGATATGGCGGGTAAATGTCTGTCTATAGGTAGGTAATAAAAAAAAGTTAAAAAATAGATCATTAATGGTGTTGATCGAATTGAGTGGCTGTGGCACTGAAGTTTCTATTCCTTGCCAGTGGCGAATGTTTTAAACTTACCACACCACGGATGATTTCAGACTTCTCATAGATTTTCCAGAATTGATAATTAATTTATCCAATATTTAGCATCTAACGCAGTGTAGCTGATAACTTGTGACAAAGAGAGTAAGAGAAGCACGTCTCGCCCTTTACACAGTTATGCCAATAACATAATAGGCTATGTATCTATAGTGTATAATGTTAAATACATGTTCTCTTTGACTGTGAAAATAAGGTCCGAAAACCCGATCGCAATCCATGTGATATTACATATGTAAAACATTTAATCAACGACATCCAATTTCTCTATTGTGGGTATTTCCTTTGTACGTCGGTGGCTCATATATTAATTTAATATTAAAAATAATATAATAAATAAGCTTCAATTAACTGATACTTTAAGGGGGAGAAGAAGAAAAATCAATACGCTTTCACAAAATATAGATATCGATATTAAACTTCAAAATTGTACGTAACAATATTGTGTAAAGGCATTTCATTTCAATTAAGCTCATCTTGCCAAAAAAACGCTTTATAGGTACGTGAAATTGGCAAATAATTGATGTCTTTTATAATATTATACTTATGTCAGCACAAACATCGTTTTTAGCGGCCTACTTTGAAAACTGCGAAAAGTCCCAAATAAAACTAACTCCTGTTTTGAGATTTTTGGGGCCGATTTCAGAAAAAATGATGCAAGATTATTTGTTTGGGATAAACAGTCCGCATACCAAATTTAGCTTTGTATCCTAAAAACTACGCAAAATCCCCTATAAAATTTTCGAAAGAAAGAAAGAAAAAACATTTATTTCACCACAAAATTGTACAATGACATAACAAGGACAATACAACAAAACAATTAAAAAGAGAAATAAAAAAAAACATATAACATTAATTAAAATTTTGTGGTCAAAAGGGCCCTGTCTCAGCTTATGCTGCCGTGTCTTTGCGGTTATATGATATTAAACAGAAGTGGAAGACATGGCAGCGCTGTTATTCTGCCAGAGCCCAAGTGACTATGGAATTTTCCCCCTTTTTAAGGCTTTGGGGGTGGATTTTGAAAAAATAAGAAGTTCAGATTTTTGTTATTGACAAATAGTGCGGACTATACCATTTTTAGCTGTGTACCTTAAAAACTGCGGAATGCTCCACTTCCACCCCCTATTTTAGGGTAGTGGAGGGGGTGAAATTGGATAAAAAGTATTCATCATAGTACCTCCCATCTTTTATTTCAGTACAATTGGTCGAAAATCTAAGAAGATTTATACAAAATTGTATGCACTATTTTATCCCCCTATGGGTACAATTTATAAAAATCCTTTCTTAGGGGATACCTATATTACAGAAGCTTTATGCATTCAACGTTTTCGACCAATTGGTTTAAAATTGACAAATTTTCATACAAACTTTCATCCCATTAGGGGTAAAATTTATAAAATTCCTCTCTTAAGAGATGTATATGTCATAGAAGCTTTATGCATGCATAATCTTAGCCCGATCGGCTTAAAATTGACGAAGTTTCCGACAAACTTTCATCCATATTTTATCCCCTTTGGGGACGAATTAACCAAAGTCCTTTCTTGGTGGATGCCTACGTCATAACATCTACCTGCATGCCACATTTCAGTCCGATCCGTCCAGTGATTTGGGTTGTGCGTTGATTGATCACTATGTCAATCACCTTTGAGTTATATACATATAATATTTAGACGTACTCGTACATACACTTATTTGAAAAAATCCTTTGCATTTTTCCATATTTATTCAAATTAGGAGTAAGATCAAAGAATGTAAATATTTCGATTAACGATGAACACCCGGTAGAGTTCCAACGATGAGAGGTCATTGACTATTGAACAGATATCTTTGAATGTATAGGTAAGTACTATTTTAGTACTATCACGGATAAAATAAATTTTAATTTTTATTCCTTGCTTATTTATTTTTTGATAAAAAAATGTGATGTCGGCCAATCCGTACTGGGCCCGCGTGGACGACTAAGGCCTATACACCCGGGGATGTTTAATGAGCTGATGATGATATGTACCTACTCGTATGGTAGGCATATTAACACCGGTCTACCATCCTATTCAACCTATCGCAATCCACTGCTGGACATAGGCCTCCCCCATTTTGCGCCAGATATTCCGGTCCTCCGCGGTCCATCCGGCTGGAGGGCGTACTACGCTACGCTTGCCGTTACGCTCCACTCCAGAACTCGTCTGCTCCAACGGCCATCGGTTCTGCGACTCACGTGACCAGCCCACTGCCACTTCAACTTGCTGATCCGGCGGGCTATGTCGGTAACTTTAGTTCTCTTACGGATTAAATCATTTCTGATCTTATCCCTAAGTAAGACCCCGAGCATAGCTCGCTCCATTACGCGTGGAGTGACTTTGAACTTGTGAACCAATCCCGCAGTCAGTGTCCATGTCTCAGCTGCGTATGTTATAGTACGGGTAGGACGCATAGCTCAAAGTCTTTTATCTTTAAGCATTGCCATTGCGGTCTACCATAATCAAAATTAATAATTTTATTAGATTTGCGAACAGGCGATCTATTTAATACAAGTACCTTAATCTATTTTAGGAAACTTTTCGTTCCATTTGGAACAGGCTAAGGTCAAAGACCATTTCGCTTCGTCATCAGTAAGTGTTTTTTGTATAATTGATGATGAAAAACATGTTTAACATAATGATGAGTGATGATGATGCATTCATAGATGAATTCGCTCCCTTACCTATAAGTTTCAGTAAAGTCGTGGGACTTTACTGAAACCTTACGCGGACTTCTGGAGAGAAATCAAAGGGACCGTATTTTATTTCATTTGCCAACAATCGCACTGTTCACGAACACTTAATGGA
>PQWD01002127.1:0-142945 GCA_019425675.1 Leucinodes orbonalis | reverse complement strand
TCAAGATCTTATAACACTTCGGAGACTTCGCCATAAATAAAAATTCATTTAATTTATTCATATACATATTTTATATTCACTTAGTTCTCATTGAAGAAACCAATCTGATACCAAATAATGACGTCTATGCTTATAAATCAGGAGAAATATATCAATTGCGAATTTCAAAACCACCAGGCCTGTATCTTGTGTATCAACGGTAGAATAATCTCCGAAATTTCAACAGTGAAGTTTGCTTAACCTGGAAATGATCCTTCGTTCAAAACATTCTGCAGGTTTAATTAAATTTTGCACGTAGCGTGACGGGTGCCAGCGGATCCCAAAAAAACTGGTACGCCTTTCCCTGTATGCGTCGTATGTTGGAATTTAGATTGATACATTCAACGCGCGAATTGTTAATTCACGAAGTGCTGTTCAACGCGTTTGACTGAAAGTGATATCCAGAACTTGCAAACATTTTAGTTTAATTAAAATGTCTATTTGACACGGATATTTCGTACTACGCTCGACAACTTGACTCAAAAGCATTTCCAGCAATCGTATCTTGATACGTCAGCCAAACAAATATTTTATCAGCCCTCCATAGCAAAAACGTTTTCATTTGAGAAAGCATTAAGTAAATGGAGTGTTCGTATGTCGAACCTATTATATTTATATGTAGAAAATTAATTTAATTTGATATGTTAAAGTTCATTTCTTTATTTGCTAATTCAGCGATTTTTTATAATTTATTTAATGCGATACCAAATTCTTAAAGTTCACATCTAATAATATTTTTTAATTCAAAAAGTTATTGATCTAAATCTCGGTACGATACGGTTAGTATCGAAAGTAAAAAGCGAAATAATAAGAGGGAAATATAAAGACAGATCGCAAAAATAATTTCAGTCATTGTGTTATTGAACATTCTTATTATACGTATAATATACAACAATAACAACCCTGTAATACCGACCTTTAAAAATAAAACCAGACAAAAGATTTTTTTTAACTTGAAAACTCTTTCTTGCTCATAAATTTATTGCAGGTATAATGTTCTGATTTTTCATTTTTTTTATTTTCATAAGACCGTGCACGATATTCTTTAAAACTTATAATTTTAAAATGTGACTCTACCCTGAAAAAAAAAACAAGAAACTAATTTCAAGCCGTGCACGAGCGCTCCTATCATTTTTTCGCAACCTTAAACAAAAGCGGTTTTTTTTCTATCGGCTTTATTGTGAGATTGCGTGTGGCGTAACATTACGTTTTGGAGCTCACGACATGGAAATCCACGAGTTGTTAACTGTCGCAGCTCTGTTAAATACCGAAACCTTAATCGTATCCGATGTTAACAGTGTACAATACATTCGGATATTACTAGCCGTGTAATTTTGTTCACGGTACGATTAGTTAAATTGATTATGTCGACAAATGCCGTTTTATTGAAATAAAGTTGTAACTATTAATTTTGTTAGTATTCTTGAATTCAGTCATCATTGTGATAAACTTTAATTAATTGGGAAAAGGAAATCATCTTTTTTGGTTTTATGTGTTAATTTTTTTAGCTCATTTACAGTTTGGTTTTTACAGAATTATATTACATTTTCTAATTAAGCTATACCTAGCGGATCTATCTAGCGGATTTGAGTGGCTTATAGTATTTTATTTACATAAATACTACATTCCCAGAGAAAAACTTCAACAAAAACGCTGCTCCAAATTCAATCTAGAATATTAATGGAAACTTTACTCATACAGTATGCACGCGTATGAATTACGCATCATACCCAAAGGAAAGCAAAATCCATAATCTAATTCTAATACGCAAAAGGATCCCGGCTGTCATTGCGAAGCAACTTTAAGCCTATAAGATGATAAACTGACGGGGGTTACATGGAACTTTTGTTTACATTAATTCGCTCTTAAGTCTTAGACACATGGTTCAAAATCTAATGATTGGTTAATACAGTGTAGCTGTATCTATAGACTTCCACGAGGAACATTTTTATAATATTTTCTTTTATGAGAAATCACTTAGTATTTATTGTATTACTTTTCAGTTAGTTTATGAACCTTATATTTATTTACACTTTGAAAACTTCAGTTTCATTAAAACATTTTGAATACACAATATATTAAGTAAATCTTTCTTGATTTTAAATACTTTGAAAATATTTTATTATATTTTCGCTTTCTCTTCAACCTATCGAAGTCCAGTGCTGGATATTGAACTCTCCGTTCTACGCTGATTATTTATTTGTCATCACTAATTAACGACATAATGAGGGATTATTTGGTTACTTTTAATGATAAAAATGATCTACTAGTGTAATTAGCCGAAAGGTTACTAGTAACGTAGAATAATTGATGACACACAGTCGATACATTACCCGTTATATACCAGGGCGAAATACACATGTCACGCGATAGCCGGCTTCTAAGTTATAATTGGAATCGGTAATTACTACCTTTAAATGAAATGGGAGGTTTGCCGTTTGAATGTAGAGAAGAATGGGCGTATCTCGTAAATTTCTAATTTTCATTTAATATTAATGCAGTTCTATATTTTCAAGCAAAATAGATTTATGTGTTCTCTGTTCTCTAAAAACAAAGGTCTTTATTGTTCTTGTTACTGTTGACGTCCATTATCGATAATGCGATCTGAAGTAGTCCTGACGAAGTCCTTCCTTGCTTGTTACATTCTTATCAGATAATGTGGCTCGTTAGACGGTAACAAGGAAAAGGAAATAGTCTTGTTTTGTGGCTCACCAAAATACAAATTTTAGCGTTTTATACTTTACAGTAGGTATATTTACATAAGTCCAAAACTATGGGGTTCAATTTCTCAAAAAAAAAAACATTTCGAATTATCTTTTTTGGTTGTTTTTACTATAATATCTTCTATCATTAATTAGTTATATTTTATGATTAAATCGTATCAAGTACCTTCCCTTAAATATGCATCCCACACATTTGAACATCTTCAATCAGCTTAACTAGTAGCGCATTTACTAACCAACTTATCATACTTTTGGTGTTGCATCGTAGTAAATCCAACGCAAAGCTTTCCTTAAATTACCCCAAACGACTACACGCCAAGCCTGAATTAGTAGAACGATACAAGGTAAAATTCCAACTTTGAAACTACGTTAAGACAGAACTAATGCATGGGACGGACAACGGTTACGACTTCTAACTTAGAGAAGTAACAACCGTTTTGAACTGGCGGGATGAATTTAACGACATTCCTTGTATTACCTTTATTATTTAATCTTAGCTTAATAGAACGTTGCGACAATGTTAGAAACACTTAGTAAGCATGGCTTATAACGTTATGACGGAATGGCAAAATCGTTTCATAGCATTTGCTTAAATCACATATATAAGCATGAATTTAGGACAACTCGTTTGTGAAAAATAAGCTTACTTTAAGTTGCCATAACATAAAATACACTTATTGTACTTTTAATTTCAAGTTGGACTAGTACACAATATACCGAGAAAAAAAACCAGAAATATTTTCTCAAGAACAAAATTAAAAGAAAAAAAAATCATGAAAAAGAAAATAACTCGACAGCTCGACAAACATAATTTTTAATATATTACTACAAGTTTTGCTTTGGTCATAAAAGCAATTAAATGTAAGCGAAAGTTAATTGCAGATACATGTCCAACAGTGGACTGACATAAGCTGACTTGAAGTTGATACAATTTTAAATTATTGAGTTCCATATATATTTCCTATAACCTATATCCAAACCAAAAAAAATAAATCTAACCATATCACTCTACAAAAGATTAATAATATTTTGTTATCCACATATTAATTTTTAATTTATGGTATTAATTCCTTGGTATGACGTGTTGACAGTGGTGGTGGATAATGGATAAAAGAAATTGACATAGCTTTTGGAAATAAATATAGATTCAACTCAGTGGTAAGGAAACCTATGTACCTACCTACATAAGTTGTACCTAAAAGTTGCTTGAAATAAAAGCTAATCATCACATGCCACCATTATCATTAGCTGTAAATATAATTCTCTAAAAATATAGGTATGTTTTAAATAAATATAACTTCTTTCATATAGTACTGATTTAGCATCCAATATATATTAATAAAAATGTTAGTAACGTACAGAAATTAATATCTGCACCAATCCTAACGCGCAAATGGCGTTACTACACGTAACGCCATTTGCGCGTTAGGATTCCTCCAAAACGAATTTCGCCTCGGCCGAGCTTGCATGCTAAATCTCTGGTGTAATTGGTGTTTCCACAATGTTAAGGCAAACAAGATGCTCGCTCGACCTCAAAATTGGAGCCATCTGATATCCGACGACTTGTGCGCAGTCAAGTTTAATTGTCACGATTTAAGAAAAAGAATCACTTTAGATTAGAAATATTAATATTATTTTATTTAATTTATCAAATTTAGACATTTAGAATAATTGATATTATCATTATGGTTTTTATCTAATGTTAAAATCTATCTCAATAAACTACAAAGGTCTGATAAGAAAATTAAGGCCAAGCCTAAAAAACAAGAAATTAATTATTCATAATTCTTTCAATTAATCGTTAATTTAAAGAATTATGAAATTATGATAGAATCACTATTATTATTTACTCAGATGGGCGGCGTTTGGGAAACTGCGTAATATCTTCTCAGCAAGACCCCTCAAAGCTTGAAGACGAAAGTCGTGAAATTGACCAATGCGTGTTGCTGGTGATGACTTATAGTGCCGAGACGTGGTCGCTTACTATTGGCCTTTTAAAGAGAGTTGTAAAGGGGGACGCTTGGGGTTTCTCAGGGAGATCGACTCATGAATGAAGAGACACGTAGACGGGCTGAAGTCACCGACATAGTCGCCTAGGTCGCCAAGCTGAAGTAGTGAGCAAGTCACATAGCTCGGAAAACCGATGGCCGTTGGGACAGAAAGGTTGAGTGGTCGTACGTACTGGAAAGCGTAGCGTGGGACGTCCACCGGCAAGACGGGCGGATGACCTGATTAAGGTCACCGGAAAGCGCTGGATACAAGTCATCGCAGACCGGTACATAATGGAAAACATTGGAGGAGACCAGCAGTGCACGTCCAAGGGCTGAAATGTTGATGATGATGAAAAAATAGGTACTTGAAACTAGCTAAGCTCTTTAATGTTATAGGAATTTATTATTTCACTAAGAATCTCCCTTCTCAAACTTATACAAACAACAATTTGTGTTGTCGAAGCCAATGATTAAGAAATATTGCAATAAAAGTAACAACTTGCTTTAGCAGCATTTTTGTTCACAGAAAAAGTCGTGACTCTATCAGAAAAGCCATAACAAACAAACCAATAGCTGATAAAGTCTCGAAAGTCCCTAACTCAGCGTGGGCTATAAACAACCGAAGGGCTAGAGCATGTTTGGTTTCATAAATACAACCACAAACTACTTACAGTTTGCCTTTGTTTACGGCACGTAGTCAGGCCGTACAGTAATTTATGTAATCCTCCTCCTCGAGTACCGGCGTACCTCTAACTTTTATATCCCGCATTCATTTTACGTCTCTGACAGGCTACATTCAGGATACCTTGTTAGTTGTCTCACGCAGATAACCATTACTTTACCAAGGTTACCCTTACGAGAATAACTGCTATTTACAAGATGTGGTAGTCACATATAACTTTGCAAGTTAATATAACCTCTTTATGCATAATAATAATCTAATGTACCTATGAGTTTATTCATACCGTGTTACATGTGATTTGTAAAAAATAGATTGTTTATTAAATATAAATATCCACTGACATTCACACAATGCCATTCAGTCCCAAACTAAGCATTTATTCTATAATATGGGTATTAAATAACGGATATACATACTTACATACTTCTTTTTTGTAAATACATACATATTATTATACATAGAATCAATCAATACAAACAGACAATTTCATGCTCACAAATGTTTGCCCGGGGATCGCACCCGGAACCCTTGGTTGAGTAGCCGACGTCTCAACAATTAGACCAAATGGGTCGTCAGTACTCATAAAACGTAATTTGAGAAAAAGTACCTTTAGATGTAAAGAGTACCTACCTACCTAAAGTATTAAACTGAGCAAAGACAAGTGTTATTTAAATTTCATTTAGAATTCATAAATTTTACTTAGCTCTATGATAACGTAAATGTGTAAAGATAATAATTCGAAATCTAAAAATAAATATTTAAATACATGAACTATACCTACCTTCGCTTAATTAAAATACAGATAAAGTTAAACACATGCTCGTTTGCTATTAATTATTCAAGGAGCATCGTAACTATAGTGTTTCTTGCTCGATTTTTCTCAGTAGAAAACAAACCCGAATCTTACGTGTACCATATTTTGTACACTCGACACTCATAAATATTATTTGTGGACCTGAATAAATACAAATTTGGTTCAGATACTACACAAAATATCTCATTGGAATAAATTGCAGACAAAAAGATTAACGATACGAAGCGAAGTGATCGACATTTAACGACATTTATCATCGAAATTAGATATCAGTATGATCGACTTCTTTGTGGGGGAGTTATGTTAATCCGTAGATATTTGACTTATCAAATATTCTGCAAATATAGGTATTCGAATAATGAATGAATGTATATATTCGTTTTTTATTCTAAATAGATATAGAGTGATACCTTTCCAAGTAAATATTTTTAAGAATTTGAATAGTTGGAGTTTACCAATAAGTTTACAAGTTAATTTGTCTTGTTCATGGTATCTCATAACCAGAAAAGCATGAATATATTATAATTTATGCTTGTTTAGACATATAAGCAAGTAATAATGTATATGCCCAAGTAATAAGTTCGCTCTTGACCTTAATATTGTCCGACGCCGTAATAATGTGATATTACGTGAGATGCCTAACAATAAATTACGTGAAGAGCTGAATTTATTGTGTATCGAGTAACACATTTTGCTATTGTATAGAGTTGTATACACACATTTGACAAAGTACCTCTAGAGGTATGTCAAATGTGTGCATCCACTCTATACGTTGCATCTTTGACGTACCAGGTACCTAGAAACTTCAAAGAAGCAAAGTATGATCAGACCTTTAAAAAAATAGTGGGATATCGTATATAAAGAAAAATGACAGCCTCCCGTAATATCGGCAAATCACAACGCAAAGCATAATCCCACGTCGAGTCCGTAATATCACTCCAGTAGAATCGTCCTTAGGCATGAATGCTTCACCCCGTCAAAACTTACTTTGCCATGCTATAAGTCCTCTGTGTACATAACTTCACTTAAATGATATATAATTTAAAAAAACACACCAAGACATACCAAACATACATAGACATAAACATACTCAAGCAGTGTTTTTACCCACGAATAAATATTTAGACGACCCATTTGGTGTCGTGGTTGAGAGGTCGACTGCAACACCAAGGGTTCCGGGTTCTATGTATAATATGTATGTATTTACAAAAAAATGTATATAAGTATATTTAACCGTTGTTTAGTACCCATAATACAGGCTTCACGCTTAACTTGGGGCTAGATGGCGCTGTGTGAATGTCAGTGAATATTTATTATTATTATTATATACACACGCTATAAATACTTCAGTACGTAATCAACTTCAAATATCTACGAGTATACACATGGATGCATCCAGCGTTATGCATTGATATGGTAATATCGAGTTGATAGTTCACTATGTACGTTATAATGCAAGCATATGTGCTGATTTAATCATACAAGGAATCATTATTGAGTAGGTACAAGCTAGACTTAAGGCTTTATTGTGCAGTTTAAAATGCAATAAAGTGTAGATGATATAAATATAAAAATCATTTTTTTTGTGGGAATTGAGTTTTTTGTATTTATCCAGGTTTGCACGGATATCCTAATATAACTTTAAATATCTATAACTAGCTTTTGCCCGCGGCTTCGCTCGCATTAAATTCGGGTTAACACAGTACTTTCATTTATCACTATACATAGGATTTCCCCTCCCTCCAACTTTAAAGGTTTCGGGGTCAATAACAGATTTTTTTTAGCAAAAAATATGTTATAGTGAGCTAACCTTAAAATATAGACATATGCTGTCGCGGACTTTTTTGTAGACCTTTAAAAGGAGAACAATACTCTCATACATGACTTTTGTGTAACTTTAACCGTTTAGTATGAAAAAATACCCCCGAATTTGAAACATTCTTCATTGCTGCTCCGCTTCTATTACTCGTAGCGTGATGATATATAGCCTATAGCCTTCCTCGATAAATAAGCTATCTAACACTGAAAGAATTTTTCAAATCGAACCAGTAGTGCCTGAGATTAGCGCGTTCAAACAAACAAACAAACAAACTCTTCAGCTTTATATATTAGTATAGATAACATTCACATACCATAATCGAGCCTGAGTTGCAAGCAATGAGCTACTAAAGTAAGAAGTCAAGAAATTTAAACCGTACATAATTAATGATTTTACGCAACAGCAGTAGTTTAAATACTCGTCATAGCTATAAAAATAATGAAACAAGTTACCGCGTGTGATAAAACAAAACTCTAGAAAACTATTCTTGCCACTCAACTTTTCTTTTCAGTGATGATTAAATGTGTCCATAGAATCTGTTTTATTTAAATCGTTTTAACTTTAATATATCCTTATTTCATAATTATCCATAGAGAACTTTGGTGTACTATGTAAAGAGACCTTCTTTCACCTTCTGTAATGATTGAGAGAAGACTTTACCTGACAGTCTAAAAATAGTGCGATTGGTTACATACATTACGATGTGAACCGGCCGTTATAATCCTCTACTGGACTTAAATCTTTCTTGAAGCTAGTGTAGGGTTTTATCGCACTAAGTCGCAAGCTAGTTGCAGCAAGCTGTATTTAGTAGACATCAGGTAAAACAAGAAAGAGCTGCCAACGGTTTTCCACCTAAATACTTAGTCCGAAAATTACTTCTTATGGCACCCATAAGATGGGTGAGGGCGGTGACGATCGTATTTAAATCCGTCACTTTCACACTTAAATACTTGGACTTACATGTTTGTTTGTAAAAAAAAATTAAAATTCTTACATTTCGTTAATCCAATATTATGTATTTTCATACATCGAAACGTCAATTACAAAAGCTACTTACCCCAACAACAAAATGCTAACCCTAACTACTAAATTGTATTTCAATTTTTTGTTTTGAATACTGTAGTAAAAAATTACGGTATTAGTTTTGGATAGTACATTAATAGAAGATATCGAGAACATTATTGATAACTAAGTGCCAACAAGAAAATACTGGAATATTTCACAAACAATGCTAGGTCTTTGTACAGAATTATCGTTAGTTTCGTCTGTTATCCGGTAGTTAGCCGCAAGACAGTTTTGTTTACGGAACGCAAAAATAGCGTCGCTAGTCTGCTGCTGATAGGGCGACGAAAAAAGATTTAAGGTGTTAAATGACCTTCGTCGTCCGCTTTCAGCGAAGCTTTTTTTGCGCGTTTAGAGTGAGATTCTGAATGCAAACATAATTGGGTTTGTTTTCTTTTAATAGAGCGTTACAAGTCAAGTGACTGGAAGAAAAAATGTTTCGTAATAAATAGAGTGGTAAATAAAACTTTTCGTATTGATAAATCTGGGTGGAACCGCGCAATATAAATAATATAATTTTATACAGTGATAAATATGGATAACTTATTTAAAAATAATTATTTGATTAACATCAAAGCCAGCTAATGATTAATTTCCATTTCAATAGCATTCAAATCATGAATACCTGATAGAAGTTTTGAAAAGGTTCTGAAAATTGTTGCTGTTAACACTCAAAACACCATTACAGACTTATAAGCTTTCCCATACAGTAGGGCTATGAAGATATGGGCCCGACCCTAATAAAACACATGCGGATCCTATAGATGCAGTATTTAACTGGCAAAATAGCCATCGAATCGAGTTACCTGCTATTCCATCAAACCCATATTAATTAATTCAAGTATGTTTTTCATAAAATAATTTATTGAAAAATTATCTTCAAATATTTTACTAAAGCAATGTTTGTGTCAAAGGAAAATATGCGAGGTAAAAGCGAGTAGTGTCGCGATCTATCCTTACGGCTCGTTGGGCGCGACAAAGGCGCGTCAGTGGCTTGTACAAGCATTAGTAATTCGATTAAACACCCTATTATATACCAACGCAAAAGGCGTCTGAACCATACACGCACGTTTTGATACTAAGTTATGACACGGCTATGAACTGGGATCCAATCAAAGAAGCAAAAAGCATTTTACAACCAAACACTTAAAAATAAAATGGTTCTGATCTGGAGTCTCTTCAACCTATTGCAGTCCACTGCTGGACATAGGTCTCCCCCATTTTGCGCCAGACATCCCGGTCCTCCGCCTTTCTCATCCAGTTTCCACCAGCGACCTTACGCAAGTCGTCAGTTCATCGGGCCGGAGGGCGTCGTACGCTACGCTTACCAAGACGCGGTCTCCACTCCAGAACTCGTCTGCTCCAACGGCCATCGGTTCTGCGACATACGAGACCAGCCCACTGCCACTTAAACTTGCTGATCCGGCGGGCTATGTCGGTAACTTTAGTTCTCTTACGAATCAAATCATTTCTAATCTTATCCCTAAGAGAGACTCCAAGCATAGCTCGCTCCATTGCGCGTTGAATGACTTTGTTTTTCCGATCTGGAGTGTGCAGGTTCAAATCCCACAACCAATGTTTTTGCGAATTTTCGAAATTATATAACCGTTTATCCGACGCTCTAGCTAGATGAAGGAAAACGCCGTGAGGAAACCTGCGCACGCCTGTGAATAGATTCAAAAGTTGTGCGTGAATTAAGCCAATCCACCCTGGGCCTAAGTGCGGAAGTGAGACTGAGGACTGAGTCCTATACACCCTTTACGGTAAGGCTTGGGCCTCTCGGTGGGGACGTATAATAAGCTGATGATGATTAACTACACCGTGTGTTTGGTAAGCAAAGTTGCAAAAATCTATACTCGCCCCATAGGTGTGCTGTGCGGGAAGGTCTATGCTCAGCACTTGGACGTTATAGACTGATGACGATTGGTTGAGAAAATCACAAAAAGGAATATAAATACAACTAAAAATTGAGGTTAATACTCTACTGTAAATTTGTACGCATATGATATCATGGAAGATAAAAGATCTGCAGGTACCATTTATTTGATGTATGATATAAAAAGCAAACACAATATAAGAAAGGCCAATATTACCAGAATGAGTCGACCTTGACTTCAATAGACGAAACAAATAGGAGATCTGCATATATTACACTATCTGGACGCGATGTTGACTGTGTATAGATAGGTACTTGTCTTATATTTTTTAGGAAATGTACCTGCTGTTTTCACGGAGTATTGGAACAAATGTATTTCCCATTAAATTGATATCATTGGAATAAAGTAAATACGTAAACTTAGTTGTAATTCGTCATCACACTACGAAAATATTTTTTGGCAGATTGAGCAATACTTGCTTATTGTTATTAGTTTGGTAACAATTAATTTTGATAGACACCGATTTGATAATTGAGTAGGACCTACTTATTTAAGAAGGCGTATTTTTAGGGTTCCGTAGCCCAATTGGAAAAAACGGAACCCTTATAATTTCATCAAGTCTGTCTGTCTGTCCGTCCACCTGTATGTCACACCCTTTTTTCTCCAAAACTATAAGCACTACACTATTCAAACTTTGTTAGTATATGTATTCTGTGAACCGCTATTAGGTTTTACAAGAATCTTGAAAACATAATAATATATTTTGGGGTTCCTCATACATTGAACTGAAACTCAAAAATTTTTTTCATCGTGTCCCCCGTGTGGGGTATCAATGTGTAGCTCTTTAAAAATGATATCGAGATTTCTAATATCATTTTCTTATAAACTGAATAGTTTAAGCGAAAGACACTTCCAAAATTGAAAAAAGTGTATCCCCCCCCCCCCTCTAATTTCTGAACTATGTGGTTGATAAAATAAAATATATATATATGATGTAACAACAACGAAACGAAATTTACTTACAACGAAATTTAGTTTGAACGATTACTGGTGAGCAGTTTTTTTTTATACGTCATAAACGGTGAAGAACGTTTTTTTCATAATAAACCTATAGTAGATACAGCCAGCGTCTATAATATAGGAGCACTTAGGGTATCCAAATTAATAGACACAACCAAAAGGTCAATAATATCGGTCAACACAAAGTGTTCATATTGTTGTCAACATTCTACTCGCTCAAAAATCGAGACGTTTAAAATGTCTGTAGATAAGTACAAACAAAGCACCAATAATATTGTTACAGTCATCGCGTCAATGGTATCGAAGCACCATAAGTGTTCATAAATGTGAAACACTTTTGGAAAATATATTTATTAAAACTTCTTTACGCAATCTAGTTCATGTCATTTTACTAATCATACTAATGTCAAATGCAATACAATCAAGCTTGGAATCCATACTAATATTATAATTGTGAAAGTGTGTCTCGTTGTCTATCTCTCACGGCAAAACGGAGCAACGAATATCCTATATTATAGACGCTGTACTACCTACCTACCTACCTACCTACAAATAAACAGTATCAATAACATGAATTATGAGATAAATTCAAATTTCATTTAAATAAAAAAAAGAGCGTCGGTGGCTCAGTGGTGTGAACTGTCGCCTTTCTACCGGAAGGGCTGAGGTTCAAATCCCGACACGTACCAATGTATTTTCAAATTTTCGAAAATATATGTACGTTATCCGACGCTCTTACGGTGAAGGAAAACATCGTGAGGCCTTCATGCACGCCTGCGAATAAATTCAAAGGTTGTGCGTGAAGTCGTCCAATCCGCACTGGGCCCGCGTAGACGACTAAGGCCTATTCACCCTACACGGGTAGGCTCGTGCCCCTCGGTGGGGACGTTTAATGAGCTGATGATGAATGATGAAATGAAAAAAAAAGGAATTGGATGTTGCTTGTTCCTGGTTACGGAAACAGAATATTGTTATCGCTGCTGATAACTTTTATCTGATTTTCCATAGCTTTTTAGCTTCGAACCATGAAATCTTCGAAATTTCCCATATTGAATTTCATCCCTTCCTTTGAGGGGGCCGATTTCCGAAAAAAATATCCACGATTTAGAAAGTGACAAAAAATCCATAATCCAATTTACCCTTTTCCACCTTTAAATTCCGATATGCTCTTAAAATGCTCCATATAATTATACTTGTACCACCTATTAAAGTGGGGGGTTAGGAGAAAAGTAATCTAAGTCACTTTTCAACTCTTCAACTATCTCTAGTAAAAAAATCACGTCTATTCGTATTTCCGTTTTGCCGTGAAAAACGGACAAACAGACACACTTTCACATTTATAATATTAGTATGAATGAAGGAAATCCGAATTGGGTTATATAATTACATATAAGATTATTAGTAATTACAAATGATTTAATTGCATAATTATTTGCTAATATGCACAAGTATCATGTAATGTAATATTGGTCTCCTATAAATGGCAAACATGACACTGTTGAAGTTAAGAAGCAAGCCAAGGCCGTATGCGCTCCAGTAAACTTACATAAGTAACTCGTGTTATAAATATTTACTTATGATATTATTACGCTTGCCTCGCAGAAAAGGAAATCAACGCAAAAAAGTCAACAGGCCATGAAATAACACCCGATAAAATATCTTACGGAAGGGCAAGTGCTTTTACTTTGGGACGAAATCTTGATAGTACCGAAAGCAAATAACTAATAGAGAAATTTCGGTAATTTATATATTACTAAATATTTTAAATAAGTCAGCAATAACATGTGCATTGGAATAATCTCCCTTTGTAAAAAAAGATGTCGCGCGTTGTCGTGCAGGAGCAGCGGAGAGGAACGATTGACCAATGCTGAATTCGTAAGCGAGCGAGCTATGCTTGGAGTCTCTCTTAGGGATAAGATCAGAAATGATTTCATCCGTGAGAGAACTAAAGTTACCGACATAGCCCGCCGGATCAGCAAGTTGAAGTGGCAGTGGGCCGGTTACGTATGTCGCAGAACCGATGGCCGTTAGCAGACGAGTTCTGGAGTGGAGACAGCGTCTTGGCAAGCGTAGCGTAGGACGCCCTCCAGCCCCATGGACCGACGACTTGCGGAAGGTTGCTGGCGGAAGCTGGATAAGAAAAGCGGAGGACCGAGATATCTGGCGCAAAATGGGGAAGACCTATGTCCAGCAGTGGACTGCGATAGGTTGAAGAGATGAGAGAGAATTCGTAAAGCACTCCATCTGTCAGGCTTTTTTACCTTGCCAATTTGACGCAAATGGACAAATATTGTTTTGATGCTGTCGTCGAAAGCTGCTGCTTATTCAACCGTAGATTAGGTAGCATCAGCATCCACAATCGCCTTTAACTCGTCATTGTCGATATGGCCATATTGTAGAATAGAAATTTCATAGGTGAAGATCTATTATATTATTTATGACTTTCGTATATTCACAGTGCGTTACAGGAATAACACAAAAAAAATCATCAAAATTATGAAACATGTTCTTATGAAAATAATCAAAATTTATATTCTAAGGGAGGATTAATAAGAGCTTATTTATACCTATCAAAGTTTGTCACTAAAAAGATTTTAGTAACCCACTTTGCTTAATTTACAGAAACTGTGTTCTACCAAAGTCGAATCATCCATGAGCTTATTAGTTTAGTTTCATCCAAGACAGTATCGGGAGCCTCGACAGATTGACCGGCAAAGTTATGACTTAATTCACTTTCTGAACCCGAAGAGGCGAGACTAATTCCGGATTGTGACGTGTTAGTTGAATTAGCGGGATTACACAAACCGAGCTTTATGTTCATGAACTCAAAACTAAAAGGCCAAAGTTCCTCAGAACTGTACAAAGGCGTGCCAAATATTTAATGACGAAATGTTCAAAAGAACCCCTTTAATGATCAATCACGCGAAAAACGGTCCGACCGGTTCTGTTAAAACTTTCCTCAAACAAAAACCACTTTAAAATTATCTTCCGCTAATTATGGCCACATTTTTTGGAGGAACGTTTTTGAGTAATTTACTCGGTTTCTCAAGGCTTAAAATTTGATTTACGTTAATTACTCCTATAGTATTGTGTGTTGTCTCTAATTATTAATAGCCAGAATGAAGAATTATTTTTTATAAGATATGAAAGTTAAATTTGACTTTCAAGACTCCACGAGGGAATTGTATAACATTTGGAAAACTACTGGATCTGAGGTAATTTATTCTGTTCTAAGTAAATGATCACTAAAGTCTAAGTACGATTATGGCCAGACATTTTATACATTATTATATAACCTAGTTAATATTTAATCTCTGTCATTTATATTTATTAGTCAAACTCAAACTAACGAATGTTTTATTCAAATAAATCATTATGTGACACTTTTGAATCGTCAAGGAGTTATTTTTAATGAATCAACCACCGGTTAATTATAATACAATATATTAAAAAACCGACCAAGTGCGAGTAATACTCGCACAAAAAAAGTAAAAGTTTCTATATGCGGCCAGGCAGACTGACGGACCACAAAGTGATCTTATTTATTTAATTATTCGTATGGCATTTTATCTTCACCAAGTTGTTTCCAATAACATGCAAGTTAATTCTTATTACAACAAGTGAATATCTAAGTTCTTCACCCATTGGGCTGCGTCAGCATCAAAAGAAAGCAAAGAGTCTTATCTTATTCATATCGTATGAGAAAAGTAATGTAACTTTTGAAAAAGTAGCAGTATTTTACTAGTCGATGGGTGGTCGTCACTTAGGTACCCTGTCATAAAACTAAAGCTGTGCACAACAGCTTATTAAATTTACTTATAGGTAAGTTTATCCAAAGTTTAGAATTTTCACTTAGAGACATTGTCCTTCAGATCTTTTGTTGCTTGCTATTAGATTTTTGTAATTGTTTAATTAAAACCATCAAACTTGGCCGGCATAACTTAGAGAGGAGGCTAGTAGGAGGAATCAGTTGGGTTGGGCGGCATTCGGTAAGCTTCGTCATGTCGTAACGACAACGATTCCACAATGCTTAAAGACGAAAGTCATTGAGCAATGCGTCCTACCCGTGGTTACGTACGCACCTAAGACATGGACACTGATTGCGGGATTGGATCACAAGTTCAAAGTCACTCAACGCGCAATGTAAAGAACTATGCTTGATGTCTCTCAAGGATACAATCAGAAATGATTTAGTCTATAAAAGAACTAAAGTTACCAACATAGCCCGCCGTATCACCAAGTTGAAGTGGCAGTGGGCTGGTCACGTATGTGCAGAAGCGATGACCATTGGAGCACACGAGTTCTGGAGTGGAGACCGCGTCTTGAATTATCACAAATATAGATTTTCCATTGTATCTGAATTTCTGGTGGTCAACGGGTTAAACTCGGGCCTTACTTGTACTGTCTTCAAATTTTTCAGATAACATTGACCTGCCTTTGCGTTGAGCTTAATGTCACTTCAACATAAATGGTAATCATATTTTTTTAAATTTCATAGCAGGGTCTTGAATAAATTACCCACAAACTTATTTTTTCTAAATATATCAATCATTTTTGAAGTAGATATTGACTAAAAGGAAAAAACTTTCGAGGTATGCTCCTTACTTGCTAAGTCATGGTATAGCTGGGCTTTGGGTGTCTATTAATATATGGGGTACATTAATATTATCGGTAAAATTGGTCTCGTATTCTTGTAAATAAAACAATTTTGAAAATGATTGTAGTAATAACAAGATATATTTTATTTATTTAGTCAGTTCGAAAGGCTTTGATACCCTTACCTTTATAAACCAAATGAAGTCGAGCGAGCGAATATCAATTGTACGTAATCGGCTTTAAATGCGAAGATAATATTACATTAAGAAAATAAACTTTGAATCGAACAGGCTAAAGGCAGTTTTCGTGTAACAGTTCCAAATTTCTATCCAAACTTCTGAAGATTAACCCTAAATTGTTTTAATTGAGTGTTTACCTTTTTAGAGTTTTCCTTTGACGCTCATTTAATAAAACGATATCTAATTTTTTCCCTCTAACGAAGTTTTAAATTCCTGTCCTTTTCATAACACAATCTTTTAAACAGCTTTATGAAGCAATGCTCTTTGAGGAAAGTTTTCTAACGAATCTTTGCTTTTGCATAGAATAAATTTATTTGGAAACGTTTATGTTTTTAGTGTTTGCGAAAAGGAGTAATATTATTTTTTCCATTTATTGATAAAAATGTTTACCACTGTATGCTGTTCCAAACAGCGTGGCGTATTCCGGTAAAATGTGCTTGAACTTCGAAATCTTAGCTATAAAAAAGTTAAGCTGAAGCGTGAATTTCACGACTGAAAACATAATTTTGAAAATTCTATAGTAGATTGAGAATAACTATTGGGATTTGCCTATTAAATTGATTAATTATGAAAATTATTGAACGTAATAAAATATTATGAACACAAATTAACAGAACCTTGACAACTTGTGGAAGAGAGTCGTGAAGCAATTGTTTAAAAAGGTTTTGTAATATATATTAATTACCGTAAATAGATTTACCACATGCAATTTACCAACTTTTTAACCACAAATTAAATTCAAAAAATAACGGTATATCACATACTGTTATCAAAATAGTTTATTATTATTTATTATTGTGTGTGTTTTATTACTTAAAGTGTTCAAACTTACATTTCATCGTTTCATTTCGGTCTTCGTGTTCCATGAACATCAACACGATATTGGAAAAAATATGAAAGTTGCAGTCAACTAAAACTAATGCCATGAACAAAGGTTTTTTCACACAATAGCTTTGTGGTGTTGGAGTCTTCCAGAACTTCAGCATTGTTTTCATGAAAAATCACCTTCAACAACATTGACTCGTATGTATAAGGATTAATCATAATTCACACTATGATCTTCTTGAAGCATTGTTATGATCAGTCAGTCTTGTCGTAACATTTTAAATCAGTACATGCGGATAGGTTTCTGTACATCTTATGTGTATTTAGAGATTACTTCTTAATAAATACAGGATTTGCAATGTTTAAAGCTAAGTAGTCAAGTACTGTAACCATGCTATACATTATTTTGTGAAACGGTCATTAGGCTTGGCACTGGATAATATTTTTCTTATTTTCCTCTATAGTGTGCTTGGGGTCTAAATTCCTTAATGTGATTAAGGTTTGGGGAAAACTGAGAAGATTATGACCGCCTACATATACAGTTTGCTTACCCTTAATGCTCTTCTCATAATCGAATTGAAAAAGGAAAGTATAGAAGGATAGGATAAAATGGCAGTGTGCAAATGATTTTTATCCAATTAGTGAGCTCTGATGATAATTATATTAGCGAGATTATGATAAATGTTTTAAAAATTATAATGAGAAGGAATTAAGCTGGGTTGGCGGCATTTGGTAATCGTCATGTCCATTTGGTTGGAGTTATGTTATTTCAATGTTTGAAGTAAATGTGTAAAACCAGTGCGTCTTATCCTTAAGGACTTATCTACGAAGCTGAAACAGTAACATCACAGTGAAGCTGGCTCATTACTGAGCGTCACTCATCGAGCCATGGAACGAACAATACTTTGAAAATTCCTCGGTGATAGAGTACAAAACTTAACCATCCGCAGCAGGCCAAAGTCAGGAATATAGTGTAAAAGTTTGCCAAATTGAAGTGGCAATGGCCTACTATATATATCGCTGATCTGACGCACTGGGCAGAATGATTCTGGAATGAAGATCGCGTCTAAGCAAGCGCTGTGTAGTACAATAAAATTGGTGGCCTTATGAGACGATGACTATGAAAGTTAACAATCGGCCTTGAGGCGTACTAATATCCAACTATTTACCGCTACAAGCTGAGTAGATGATGGTGAAATAGAGTACTTCAGATGCAAGTGATTCGCTTAACCATGACAGAGCAGCATTTAAGGAGACCAACAACTGATAGACACCTAGACGACAGATGTAGGTCTCTTATACCCAGCAATATCACTGGCTACAGTGCCTTCGTTCCGAAACACAAAAGTTCATAACACTCCGTTTCACGGGACGATATCTGGTACTGCTATGGTACCTACCTACACGATAATTGAATCGAGTATATATATATCTATATATAGTACTCTTAGAATTGTATAAATAAATATATTACTATTATGCCATGTCATGACTTGAATATGTTCTGGCACCCGAGATAGGTAATATATCTTGAAATGAGCTTTTAAGCCGGTCAGTAAAACTAAAAGCCATGTAAACACAGCTGATCTCAATGGCTAAATAAAATTAGCTGCAAAGCAGGTTAAAGACACCGTCACCAAATTCAAAATGCGCCAAGATATTTTTCTTTACGCTCCGGAAAGCGTATCATTGGTTTTGTTTGAACAAAAGATCCTGAGGCATGTCCTCCGGGCTGAATCATTTTTCATTGTGATCGGGAACTTTGTACCCCGCTGTATCCGCTATTATTTGTTTTAAAACGAGGAAAGAAAGAGGACAAATATTTTGAGCTGATAATCAGCCTACGCATATCTAAGCTATTTAATTTGGCTTCCAATCGTACTGTTTAAACAAAGTCAAAGGAGATAAAAATTGAAGTAACCTTCACAACTGACATTTCAGTAGTGATACTTTTGTAATAACATCATTTATAAAAACGCAAAATGATGGTGTACAATAATTGAATTGCGATCTAAATAAATAAAACTGAACTGTTAATTTAATTGAAAATAAATCTAAATATATTTAATCTATAAATTATTGAATTTCGTCTTTAACACATTTTTGAATTATTTCAATTATAAATTATATAATACATTCCGTGCATCTCTTCACCTTAAAAGCACATGATAGCAGCCAAGTTGGGCTTTGGTTCTACTCCTAGATAGTGAAACGTTTAGCTAGAACTTCCGATTTTGATAAATTTCACATCGTAATTAGGAGGACAAGATATATTAACAGAAAAACAACAAAAACTCAGTTCATAACACGCCAAACATAGTTACAACACGTAACAAAATTTGCAAAAATACCATAAACTTTTATACTTGAAAGCAGGTAAATATTTTTTTAACCTCTCCGGTTGATCGAAGCTTAGGCAGGATTTTCGAATTGGCATGATCGAAAAATTGAAATAAGTCACGTATAAATAAATGAGCGGAATAGTCTGGCGCGCGGGCTCTACTAAATAATGCACGGAAACCTAAATATATTTTGACGTCTACACTTGACCACGTCTTGGCAAAAAGGTCGTGGTTGAGGATAGATGAGGAAAGCGGAGGAAAGAGGAGGTAAATCTGGCGCAAAAAGGAATGTTCAGCTTTGGACTGCAACTATTTGAAGATAGATCTCCTATACTAGGATTTTCCTTCAACTACATTTTTTTTCTTATAAACGTCGTTGTTTATGTTTATGTTATTATATTATACTATTTATGAGTAGGGTCCTGTAAACACAAAAGTTTACAGGACCCTACTCATATAGCATTACAGTTTATGCGATTTGAATTTATTGTATGCTCGTATGAAGTTAAATTAAAAATATAATTATAAATGTTTTTAAAAAAAAGATGAAAGTTCATTTAAAAAATATTTCAAATTTTTATCTCCGTATTCAATAAAATTGTGTTTTATTTAAAGGTGTGAAAAGGTTGTGAATCAAATGTTTGTTTCTAGAATTACTGATAACCGTACTTTAATGTGTAAAAACAGTAAAACTTTAATAATTGAACATACTTCTTTGATTTTCAACTAGGATCATAATAGGCAGGTTATTACTTAGTATCCAAACATAGTCGCAAATGTTCTGAATATGCTTTACCTTTCTTTTTTTTTGAATATTTAGAGTTTCAAGACACTATATTAAAGTACAGTATTGGGTGGCAACACTCCGGGTGACATTTGAGTTTAACATGTCCCGTAATTTTATTTTATTATTTAACAATAAATAAGGCCATAATATCGTTGCTAAACAATAATAAGCATAGGATACGTGTTTAGAAAATAATTAAGTAGTGAAAACCAGTGTTAGTGCAAATATCAAGAAATTGAGAGGTAACCAGCAACTGTCACTTTCAATTTTAAATTATTGTGAATCATTGTCATCGTTTTTCAAAGGTATTAAACAATTACCTTCCTGATTATAAACCGAAATATCTGAGTGCTTGTCAGACGCGCGAAGAGGTTATGTCAATATAAACATTGAGCCAACCTCCTAATTGATTAACCAACATCTTTATTTTTTGAAGTTTTATAGTTAAATAATCATAATGCAGACCAGAGATTAGTTTAGTATTTTAATTGTTTTTTATTATATTTTTTGACGTTCATAAGTGCTTTTTGTAAGCCTAATTTGAAATAAAATGTTTTGACTTTGACTTGACAGTAGAGCGTCGATTATCCCAACTAATTGGGGACAAGGGTGTTCGGAAAACCGGTATTTTCGGATAATTCAACTCTACATATTATGATCTATCTTTATTGATTCAGCTATACATATTTGCATACAGGTTCAAATGAAAATATATTTACGTTAATATCTTGAATAACGAATAGGAATGAAAAGTTTGGACCATCTGTTAGTAACACAAGTACAATTAACACTTTTTTTAGTGTTTAGTCTTCGTCTGCTGTTCCTACGTCTAGCCTGTCCGCTTACGAGCGGGTAGGGCCTAAAAAATCGCTATTAACAAGTGGTGGAACGTCCCGGCCGATTGACAGATAGGCGCAAGAAGGCGTACGTCCGAAAAATCGCAGCCGCGAGACCGATCTCGGCGAGTTCTCCCATCTAACGAAAACATTGACTACAAAGAAACCAAGCAAGCTACACCAAACAAAAAAAATACTACGTAAACGACGAAGAAATAAGGGTTATTAATATGTAAATTTGATACATAATTATAAATGTGGATAACTCCACTTGATATCCCTGCGTTTCCGTACGGATAAGCGGTCGTTAGGTTAAGCGACTTTTGGATAATCGACGCTCTACTGTAACAATATGATAAAAGTACAATACTAAATACAAATCTCGACATATGAGTAATCAGTTTACAAAAGTCATATTGAGGTAACCACTACTTTACATTAATATGTATTTAACCAAAATCAATATTATTTAATATCATCAAGTTTCAAGGTACGATTTTGTCATTTGTATTTTTATCGAGAAAAGCTAGTGAAAATCAGGTCAATTCCAATACACAAAAACGGAACTATGACAATCACGAACAAGAAATGTATTCTGCTTGTAGTTAGTATTGTGTGTACTACATTCAATATTGAACGTGATCAATATTTTAAGAAGTTAGACTTATTAAAAGACAACTATGGAATTTAAACCAAGCAGAACTTGGATTGGAAGCTCTGAATCAACGGTCTGATAATATCATGAGATTTAATTAACAAATTCAGAATTTGGTCACTCTTCTTGAATAACTTGAGTGTACAGACGATTTAGATCTTGCTTAATTTTTATGTTACTTAAAAGTACCCGTTAAATTCGGTAACAAGCGAAGAAAGGGAGTTTCACAGTGGTTACACTAATCTAATAATCAATATTAAGTGTAAAGTAAACAAAGGAAACAGAGTTCTAATTACAATAACAATGAAATTTAAAAAAATATTGGACATGTGAATTCTCAGCGCTAAAATATATTTTTTATTTAAATTGCATGCTTTGATACTGTTTTGTTGACTAGCAGTTTTTGCATTCAAAACTTAAAGAATATAATTTTACTATGGGTATTGCCCAAATCAACTATATAAATTAAATGATGTGCCTGTTAGTTACAAAACCACTGTAAATTAAGTCGTTAAATGGTAGGAATTTAGTAAATGGTAACTTTCANGATGCGGTTTTAAAGTGTCATTAATAAGTATATAACTATTAGGCAAACGTTCTTCAAGAGCCAGAGACTACTTATCGGGCTGATTAAGTATCGGCCAAAAGCCAGTAGTTCAATAAAGAAGTGGGACAGATCTTAATGACTTCGACGTCAATTGTCGATTCATACGACGGTTTCATACGAGTCTTACATGTTGCATATATATGTAATGATTATATGTGATGACCTGTACAACAAGTATTTTTAAATACATATCACAGGCATCAGTCTCTCATAAACTACAAAACAAGTTGTAAAACTTGCGAAAAACTTTTGTTTTCCTTAAATTTTTTGAGCTTATGATGAGAAAATAAACTTGATTTTTATTATTTTATTTTTTTTATATGTAATCTATATCTGTACCAATATTATAAAGCTGAAGAGTTTGTTTGTTAGGTTGATCGCGTTAATCTCAGGAATTGCTTGGTCCGATTTGATAAATTCCTTCAGTGTAAGACCATATTTAATGAGGAAGGAATATATCCTTTCCTACACGCTAAGAACAATATCAGCAGAGCAATGATTAAGAATGTTTGAAAATCGTTGTTTTTGAAATGGTTGAATTTCGCAAAAGTCATGTATGAGAGTATTGTTCCCCTTTATAAGTTCTAAAAATGCGTCCGCAACAGTATAAATTACTGATCCTTATCCAATTAAATAAGTAATTAATCACAAATTTTTAATCTGACACAAAAATGCCTTTTACATGTTTTAATTTAAATTAATGTCTTAGGGGATATTGCAGTTATGACTCGACTTTATAAACCAAGTAGGGGTTAAAGTTAGCGTTAGCCCAAAGTAACTAAATATTGGTATCCACGCGGATGAAGTCGTGAGCAAAAGCAAGTCACATCACATATATCTAAGCAGGATAATGTGTGTTCTGTTGCAGTGAGGTCGCGAAAGGTTAAGGAACATTAATAGTCCGCCAGTCTGCAGTAGGTACTTACGGTTACGATTCGTTAGGTAAATAAAAAATCAGTGTGCAATTTGGTTATTACAGACCAATGATTGATAGAATTTTACCAGCACCAATTTGTATCCAATTCTTTGTGTAAGAAAAGTTAGTAGGTTTGAAGTGCACATGATAAGTATCACATAACAAATAAATTTTAGGAACAGAAACATAAGAAGTTAGCAGAAGGCGTTTGAATATGCGTGTATTCACAAGTGAATGCAAAGAGACGCGTCATCGAGTTTTAATTGCATTTTGCTCACTTACTCTTTGACCGCCAATAACGCCTTAAGGCGCCAGACATAATAAATTTTCTATTGTGTCTGGATTCCCGGTTTAATACACATACTTTTAAAATAAAATGCATTGTTAAATTTAAGATTACTTACATATTATCAAAAACTGGAGTCGCATCTTCATTAATTTTTTAAAAAGATTAACTTTGTGTTCAATTTCCAACAAGATTTTTTCAGTTATACCGGGATTGCTTTCTTTTTAACTCCGGTCTTATTTAGTTAGTATTCTTTAATTTGTGGTCGTAATTAACTTTTTTTTTAATAATACGTGTATGACATGAAGTCCTTCGAATTATATTCACACGTGTTGTTATTTTATCATGTGTTTTACTTATTTTAAATATTAGAATTGATATAATATATATGATACCTTCGCATTTTAAGACCTGTACATTATGTATAACTTATATAAATAAGTTCTACATAAGTAGAATAGCTCTCATTCATATTTGATTAATTCATTTTTCCTTAATTTGAACACATTTTTTAAACTTGGATGAAATCGTTAAGAATACATCGCGTTGACTTATTGTGCACTTCATAAGAACATGTCAAGTTAAAAAAAGTAATTTCAAAGCCATTAACTGCAAATTAATGTTTTATTATGGCTATGCAAATTATTATCGTCCGACTTTTTTCCTTTCAGTGCCAAAGTATGCTTGTATTTCAGGATACAGGGACAAGACAAAAGACAAGCAATAAAATTAATAACAATCGTGTGGTGTAGGTATAAAGTTGCCAATTGACCACCTGGTTTGTAATTTGAAGCTAAAGCGTGTAATTTTATCACGTAACTGATTTTATTCTTAGTAAATAGTTATATATATAGTAATCAAAAATGATTCGGAGTTTTTCAACAAATTCAACTAAAAATCACTCCTTTCACTTTATTTTCGATTTTAATAAGCCAAAATTATTTGTTACAACAATGCTGTTATATAATACTTATAAGTTATAAGACGAACGATATGTTCTGTGATGTTAACGATACATCGCACCTTAAACGAGGTTTGAGAGATTACTATTATTATTTTATGTTATCAGTGTACAAGACGATCTGAACGCTCACCTGATGGTAAGTGCTACGCCAGACCATGACAGAGCGGCATTAAAGGAGACCAACAACTGATAGACAGTTATTATTCTCCATCAATGCCGCACCGCGCCCTACACCCGAGACAACTGGTGTTAGGTCTCTTATACCCGGTAATTTCACTAGCTACAGTGCCCTCATCCCGAAACACAAAAGTTTATTAGGGATCGATATGACAGTTCCGTTAGCATAGCAAATGACTATGAGCGATGGTTACTATATTCCATCAAACGTGCTTTCATGCTGGCTTATTTATAAAAAATACACACAGGCCCGGAATTTTAATTTTATACAACATCATATTATCTGTTGTAAACACCATGACATAATTTTTGCCATGCCTCCTTTAAGTTTCCGGAAGATTAATTTGCGCACAAAATAACCTTTTTCCTAAAAATTTTGTAACGATTACGCTAGTAACAAAACATATTTTTATGAGTTGTATGTTACAATATTTTTAAATATTGATATAATTGTGTACCTTTTAAGAAATATCTATTGACGGAAGTATCTTTTATGTTTTAATTTTTCCTTGAACTTACTATGTATTTTCTGCCAACTGTATCATCGTCGTCGTGTTTACAGTTTTCTGTTTTCTTTTGACCTTTCGGTCAGTCTAGTTACTCATAGAGTAAGATCACGAATACGTTGAACTTGAAGTCTGACGCAAATGACAACCGATAATTTGCTCTTTCGAAGTAGGTTTTTTACCTTAACCCTGTAACTTTGCCATAAAACTAGATACAAAATAAATTTTTTTCGCCGGTTTCATGTCAACTGGAATAGGACCGATGACGTATGATAAATTGGAATTAAATAACCAAAATAATTATTTGTATATTAATTTTATTTTATTTTATTATGTTTTAAACACATTCCCACAAAGACACTGGCAATTATTAAATTTGATTTTGCACTAATATAAAATTACTACTATACATAATTCATTAGATGAACTCATGACCCTTGAATCATGCAGCGATCCAAATTCAACGCCCAGATTATTTAACCAGGGAATGAGTCATTCATTTAAAGAAAGAAAGAACGAAAAACGTGTATTAACTTATAGTACGATACATTAATATGCACAAAAATATAACACTATGAGTCATTATTGGAAACTATAAGCTACAATACAAAATTAAAACATAATATTTAACATAAAGAAGAAGACTATGTTCTTATTTTATTATTATGAAAACAATAATAAGATTATTTCAATATAGATCTTTAGGTAGTCTTTCTTGCTTTGAGAATAATACAAAAAACAAATAATTCAGTCATCATGAAATTTCTTAATAGGTGTCCTTGTAAAACTGCGTCACTGGTATAACGTCATAGTGAAAAAAGTTTACGACGTTTCAAATTATCACTATACTTTTAGTGTCATTTATTTCTCGTCTGCTAATTAAGCGTACCTACAAGATTAATCTATTTTGGTATCTTATTTATGCAAAATATTTATTAATTTTGTTATTAATTATTTTTATTAGCTATATAGTTTACTGTTTGAAGTCGGTTTCTATATGTTGAAAAATATTTTAAGAAAATTCATGTAGGATGTTAGGAAAAAATTTAAGTGTTACGCGCTTGTGGAGCCGTATTTTTAATACTAAGTGGGACACTGTAATCATGATGTTTAATTAAATCCATAGTTGATGAAATCTAAAAGTGATGTGTGTATTTAAATTGATGTAAAAAGTGAATTAAAATAGATTCATCACCATGAACATAGCTATGGGAAGATTGGGCAACCCACTACGCGGGCCCAATGAAGATGTATCCGTCGGCTTAACGTGACCTCCGAAGTACGGAATCAATATTTTCGGACAATCCGGTGTTTCACCCTGCAATGTTCTAACCAAACTAGGAAAAATTGCACTAAGTGATGATTTCCCGCGAGATTCAAACCCACGACTTGTTGCATCAAGATAGAGTTTGGTTCAGCAGTTTAAAATTTAATAATCCTTTAAAAAATACTTTACCTATTGCTAATTAATTTAATGAGATAAATAAACATTGTAAAGGCACTAAAGGAAATAATTAAACATAAACTACTAGAAGCCAAGTTTGAAACTTGGAATTATAATTTGTACACCAAACATAACCAACCTTGTTCTTTTAAACAAATATTATCTTACCAACCTTCCTGGAATTTAAAATTAGATGCATAATAAAATTTGATTTTATACGTTGTACGTACTTTTATCTACAGGCGTACAGCGTATGAGCGTATGTATTTGTTAATTATCATTGACGATATAAATTGCAATTGTTATAAAAATCATGTTAAAAGAATTGTTTGAAAAATTGTTTATGTATGTTGGATTTAGCACCACGCTGCAGTTTTAACCAGCGTAGTTCCCGTTCCTTTTGGCATCCAGGAATAATATACAGCCTGTGCTATATTATTGTAAAGTTTCTTCGGATGCCATTCAGTATTAAGTCTAGAAGAAATAACAAATAAGAAACAAATACACTTTCGCCATTATATATTAGTGTGGTTAAACGTCTCATAATCTATTATCGTTAATAAATTTTTCATCTTGTGATTTTGACTAAAGATTACAGTCTTACATGTTAGATGTAGTGTTGTAAAGTTAATGCCACCTTGAGCACATAACGTTTCCATTAAAATTTTGTATCACTTATGTGTCATACTTTATGTATGGAGAAATAGTTAAGATCTCATACATATTCGCATTTGAAACATTTGTTTCATAATACGTGCCGATGATTGAACTTTTAGAGCAATGGTAATAAATATGCAAATTTAAATTATGAAGCACGAATTTTGCAAAACCTATGCTAATGCATTATAAAAGATGAATTCAAATCCATGAAAGTGATATTAAAATATACGCAGCACGAGGCATATCCTTTATTTAAAACATAAACTTCAGCATAAAAATTGTAGAGCCACAAAACTATTGACATTATTGTTTATCAACGTTGAATGCATTATTTATAACCTGGATATTTAAAAATGTTTTTTAGCTATCGATAGTTTAGGTATCGACAACACTTTAAGTAGGTAACCAGAACAGACCGAAAAGTGACTTGATTGCAAAGGTTTATTCGAGTAGATGAAGTGATTTACCAAAGGTAAAAATTATCGTCAGCTAAATCGATGTTGATCGTATTCAATCAAAATCAATGATTCTGTATTCAAATCTCTCAAAAAACGATACAAAGATTTTCCCGTGTTAGACCTTCGGATTGCGCGTGTTAGGCTGAAGTAATTTAACCTTTACTCTGAGAGAATTTATATGGCTTTTAATATAGTAGTTGGATCTAAATTGACAGAAGCACATTTGATTGAAAATAAAGTTTGAATTAAATTCAGAGTGGTCTATTTGGGTTAGGTAGGTAATAATATTTTGAAAATTCAATTTTATGTGAAGTATATTCTGTAATGTTTTTTTCGATAATTTAGACGTACGTATTTAAAATAAGTCGAGTTAAAAATACACTCTCATTTTGCAGGTGAAACGTCCCTAGTAATTCCGATAGATGACGATGATTTTCTCATAAAATTCCTGAGGCCGTGCAAGTTTTATCCAGAGAGCGCCTTCAAAAGGGTAAGAAATTTTGAACTTTATTTTTTGTATAATTATAAGTACCTATCAAATGATAAAAACAAGCACGATTGCCAATACGTAATACCTACAAGTATTATATAATGTATGGTATTCTGGTTTTGGCTAGAAGAGTCAAAATCACTAGGGTCATAGACCTCGTTGCTTTACGTTACAAATAATTCATCTCACGTCATGTGGTTGACTTAACCAGAGACAGTTTATAGTCGTCATGCCTTTTGGTTTGCCATTGCCGAATGTTAGTTGTTCAATAATATTGTTCCGAGTAATTAGCCGCGACTGCGGACTAATACTAGGACTAGTATTAGTCATGGACGTATAAAAAATACGAACGTAGTCTCGCTAACAACAAAAGTGTGTCTAAATTCGGCTAGTTATTGTATGGAGAACCACAAAATTTGAAGACATTTGGCATAATATGCCTTCCGAAGCTCGAAGAGGCTTTAGATAATATTTTTTAGTCACTTGTACACTGACCGACCATGTAAGATCTTCAAGAAAACGCCCTAGTCGTTTTATTCGCCCTTTATAATTTGACAACGTAATCAACTCACACATGGCCTAGACGAGTTGGTCATCAACGCTTTGTAACAAGGAAGTTTACACAGATTTTTATATTGTTGATTGCGCGAAAGTCATATAAAATATGCATGACAAATCAGTAATTAGTGCTTACGATGCCATTTACAATGACATTTGCCGCCATTAGTAAACTTGCTTTTTTATTATTCTCTTATTCTTAAGCATTTATCCATAAGAAATATAATGGTCATATTAATTAAGCGTGGATTAAGTACATAAAATTTGTGTTGATAAACAGAAATAACAGTGATTAATGCAAAGCCATTTGATCAGAGCTGTTGAACGATTAGTTGTTAAAACCACGTTTACTTAGGATCTAGAACGGTATTCGTATCGATTTGGAATCTTAATTAAATTGAGTCGTACTTAAAGTGTTTATTTTTTAAGGTCATTGAAATACTTGCAATTTTATGTATAATGGTATATCAAGACAAATTATTAGAGAGCGAATACTTGCAAGGAAAATAAAAAAATAAATCATAATATATTTATTCGATTTTTTTGGAGTCGTTAATTGTTATAATTATTAATCTTTATGACCACCACCGGTTCAGAATAAGTAGTATCTTCGAGAAGAGCCGAACTCGATAGTAACTCTTAAACTTTTTATATCATTGGCTACAGAGTTTTGTCATTTACCTATACGTAACTTTACAATACTTTATTACAAAGATTTTGTAACTGGAAACTATGTGCAAGACCATCTTTATCCGATAAAAAAAAGTATTGTATATTAACCTTTCGCGATGGTTTCCATCAGCCCTCATCTGTAACAGAGGCATGAGAACTATTCACTATGTTGTTTATAATTGTTATAGACAAAGCAGATATGTACCTATACCTAATACCTACACTTTTAAAGCTTCGCTCAAACTCGACTGTTCGCTCAGAAAGTCACAGGATGTCAAAATTGGTCTGGTCAAGGTTCGAATAAATTAAATTCGTATCAAACGTATACTTTGTAGATATTATAAAGCTTGTATTTGCATTAAATACTATAGAAGGTAAGAAAATATAAACCTATGATTAGATTGGTAACGACGTAGGTAATTCTTTATTAGTGGTAATTAGTGAAACAAACATTTTTAAATGTGTGCTAGATTTTTTTAAATATTGAATAATATACATACACATTCACACAGTATCGTCTAAACCTAATTCAAGCAAGACCTTTTAAAGGTTTTTACTAAACAACGGGAAAGCTTATATGCCCTTTTAAAAACATACAAAAATGGGTACGTAAAAAAACATCCAGACCCATACAATTATTTGAGACTACATATTCCTAGTGAGTTTCCACTGTCTACAGAATATATTGTTGTTAACAATATTAACTTGTGGAAAACGGTTTTCAGAGACGTACGATTTTTTGTTCGTACTATTTACATGCATATAATACTTGCTTTTTGACGTATATGCTATTATCATGCCATTACTGGGGACCTTTCCCAAATACGGATACATTAGTTACTAAACCTAAATTTTAAGAGCTGCTAACTTTTCACGAATAGGCCTGCTTGACCTGATTTTTTGTTTTGCTTGGTTTTACCAGAGACCCAGAACCCCACTTCTCTCTACCTAAATTTCGTTTATCCTCTACCTTTTTCAAAATTCGCAACCCACTTGTTACTTCTTAGGAGCTCTCCTGAGTGTCCATGGATGGTGGTTATGACAAAACAGCAGGTGCTAACCTACCTATTAATAAATAATCATTTATTCAGAGAACTGGAGATCAAAGAACAATCACACACTAATCCAAGTATTAGTAACAATTTTCCTTATAAAATATTTTTGTAACACGCAACGTACCCACGTAGTTTTTTTTCCTAAAAGAACAATTATACAACTATTCTATATTAAAAATCATTATCATCGTTGCACAACACCATGGGATATTGCGCGTATATTTACATATATTTGAACAGGGCAACCAATCAGCAAGGCAGGATGTGTCCCGATTTCCTTCTGGCATTCAAGGAAACTAAATTCAGCTTCCAATTATGCAACTGATTTTATACCTTTTATGTTTTATGTTAGGTGCAAGCATACTACAAGTTCCGCCTGTCACACCGCGAGCACTGCTTCGACCTGACGCCGACGGCGGTGCGGGCAGCCTTCGACCACTCCATCGTGTCGATACTCTCGCCGCGGGACCAACACGGTCGCAGGTCTATGGTCGTTGACTCTGGTAAGTTGCAATGATGGATGCCTGATATCATCATCAGCTTGTTATACGTTCCCACCGTGGGACCCGAGCCCACCCGTATAGGTTTTAGTCGTGCACGGGGGCCCAGTGCTCATTGGCCGACTTCACGGGTGACCTTTGAATCTCATCGTGGGCGTGTGCAGGTATCCGCACGATGTTTTCCTTCACCGTAAGAGCGTCGGATAACATACATATAATTTAGAAATAACAAAATGACGTACCTTGCGGGATTTGAACCTGCGCCCTCCAGATCGGAGGGCAGCAGTCCACAAAATGAGCTACCGACGCTTCATGAGGCTATAAAATGAGGGTTACCGACTTCTGGGTTTCGGAAAGAGAGCACTGTACTCCCCCCTCTTTTCCCCGTCACTTTGTAGGATATTTCCCAGTTTGGTTAGGAAATTACAGGCTGAGTCACCAAACTGTCTAAAAAG
Organism: Leucinodes orbonalis; assembly: GCA_019425675.1. Classification (NCBI taxonomy): domain Eukaryota; kingdom Metazoa; phylum Arthropoda; class Insecta; order Lepidoptera; family Crambidae; genus Leucinodes; species Leucinodes orbonalis. The sequence goes on along the minus strand of PQWD01002127.1, from coordinate 110,890 downwards.
GAAGAAGTGACGTCGTATTTTCTGAAAAGGTTTACCGCGCAAAACATACGAATCAGCAAATACATATTTGACCTTCTACTTCCTCAGCTCGCTGGAACCCTCGTGAAGTTACACTGGTGGAAGTGTTTCGAGGTATTCAAATGTCATTGGAGGCGGCCATGATCGAGCCACGCACACAGATCAACGGGGTGGTCTCCATTCTTGACATGAAAGGCCTTTCTTTCGCTCAGATCATGCAGTTCACGCCTTCCTTTGCCAAGATGATTGTCGACTGGATCCAGGTAAAATCCTACACGTATATGATAAAATTATGTTGCCTTACCTTGGGCAATGGTATAAGTACTATTTTTAGTAAATTTTAGCAAGTATCACAAAACGCTTTCATGTCGGGGTTTATAGCCCAGAGACGAACAAACGGTTTCTAAAAAAATAGTCAATGTAATAAAAAACAGTTGAAAATGTCATAGATCATTTATTTATTTACAGTCTTTTAAATAATATTTCGTCATCTACTATCATTACTTGAAAAGTACTAATCAAAAGAATAACTATTTCAAAGGTACACATTGCTTCAATAATTACTTAAATTACTTTTGTACTTAATTGAAATTTACTTTGAACTATAAAATTTCCTCTAAACTAGAACACCAAAGACTAAGAGAAACCCAGACAGAACTGGCCTTATGCAATATGAACCAGCTTAGCAGTGTATTGTTATTAGCATTGGAAAGATTCAAATGTGATTTGTCATGGATCCTATAATTTTTTATTATAATATAAAAATTATGGAAAGCCGGTAAAGATACTTTTTCTGTTATTTTTTATTTTTTTTATTTATATGATTTTTTTTATGTTATTAGGCTTTTTCATTAGGCTTGATTTATTAGGCGTGACGACGGTTAACTAAATATTCGGTGTAATTAAATGCATGTGGCATCGCGCTGCGTCACAACTATGAAATTGTGCCAAGATTACCGAAGAGCAAGCACTGCACGCATTGCTTGTCAGGGTATTGTTCTCTAAGAGGTACGTGAAATAAGCAGAGATAAAAAAATGACAGCTGATTTTTGTAGATTAAATAATGTGATGTACTTACATGAAAATTCACGGACATCATTGTAATGACAAGGGTAGGTATATATTGTAATTTGTGTACCCTCAGCATGCACATTACAGTAAACCGAGGATTCAGTAGAGATGTAGCCATAGATTTAGAATTAGCGCGCTACGCTATTTCTATGGATGTAGAAATAGCGTATTCTACGAATCTTCTATACTTAATAATACCTACCTATTATATTCTATATTATTATTCTGTAAATCTACGAAACACGTAATATGTTTACCTAATGTAAGACATGCTAGTTCTAAAAAGCATAACTTGACATACTCTTTGCGTAAGGCCCCTGAAGAAATCTTCCAGGTTTAGCGGAGAATAATGAAAAAATATCCAAAAGTGGACTTTTATAGGTTTTCGTCGCAGCCTGCTGATAAGACTTCATTTGTAAATATTTTTCTGCAAGAATACTACATTGAGCAACAATTAAAAGCATCTTAAATTTAAACATTACATAAGATCTTCAAATCATTATAAGAAATATCTAGCGTGATCCAGGTTATAAGAGGCTTTCATATAATTTTCAGATTGTGTCCCGATCCGGCTAAAAGCGGTCCACATCATCAACCAGCCATACATTTTCAACATGCTGTTCGCGATCTTCAAGCCCTTCCTCCGTGAGAAGTTACGGTCACGCATCTATTTCCACGGCAACAATAGACAGTCTCTATTGGCTCACATTGACGCTAGCGCCTTGAGAAAGCGTCATGGTGGCTCTTTACCTGAGCCTGATACCTGGAGAGGCGCTATGGAAGATGCTTCATCACTATGAGGAAAAGTTCAAGGGTAATTATTTGTTTCTTTGTATTGAAATATTTAGATTTTTTTTGTTGTTTTGACATTGGTTGTGTATTTGTTGAAATATCAGGCTAACTTTCGTCAGAGCTTCTAAATCTTCAAAGCTTAGGCTATGGCTTTTTATGACATGTGTGCCAAATGAACTACAAGCTAGATATTTCACTTTTGTGACTACTATAATCTTAATTTTAATGCGTTTACACACTTTGAAACGTCAGGAAAATTGCACTGACTTTCAATTAAATGGTCGAATTAAGTTTGAGAATATATATTAAGCGATTGGTAAGTAGTGCACATTTCTGTTTAGAAACAGTGCTTTCTGGTTAGTGAAAAAAATACTGGATAGGTATAAAAGACCGAATACACGATTGACGTCTCGGATGGTGGTAATGACGGTAATAATTTCATTACTCGTGTAGTTTTATTCATAACTTTAAAACTTTTAGTGTAACAGATTTTTTTACCTTAGCTTAGGATTTTGCCCGTATCCTGAAAAACTAAAAGCCCATTTAAAAAATACAAAATGAGTACTTACAAAATAAAATTACAAATTATTTCGCACGGATAGTGCTAAGGTTTTTTGCAGTAACTTAAAACTTGACCTAAGGTTTTAAACTACTGCATTGTTTTTTAGCAAATGGAAAATTTATATCCAAAAAACACGAAACCACGTATTTAGCAAGGTTCAGGCAGGTTCAAGATAACAATAAGTATTACATTAGCGTTTTTAATATGAACAACAAAATGTCATCATTGTATTTACCTTTCAATTGAATTATTAGAATATACGCTCGGCGTATGAGTGTTTAGTTTTGTTTAAAATTTAGTTTATGTCCAAACAAAGTTATATTATAATATTATAGTATAACATATCCTTAAACGTTTAGCTTTGAAGCATAGTCTCATATGCTTCAAAGCTAAACGTTTAACCATTTTGATAGTGATGCGTATGCATTTGCGTATGTTTTAACAGGGTAAATAAATTAGACAATTAAGCCATTTAGCGAAGCTCTATCAGAGAACCAAGTATCCTTAGCTAGCGATATCACTTACCATTTGGTGAGTTGTCTACGATTGCCTACCCATTATATAAAAAAAATATAGCAGTCAGTCCTCCGAATGGTAACTGGTAACTGTCGCCATAATACTATAGTAATCCCAAAAGGAAAGAAAGGACTCGTGTCTAAAGACGCTTATTCTATTTCTAGTTAATTCACTTTGCCTCATCCTTCAGTCCAGAATTACTATGCTTTAAGCATAGCTTTCAATATAATTTTTTACTTTTAATACCTGGACAGGAAATTTGGTATCAAATGACTTGGCTAACGCCTCTACTATTTGTACATTAGTTATTTTTAACTCTTTCAACCCTTTGACCACTAATGACGTCATAAGGGTCCAGCCAATAGATTTTCTATTGTGTCCGGATTCCCGGCGTTCAATGGGTTAAGAACTACCTAGCAAGTTCGCTATTAGCTTAAGTTGAACTGAGGGCTCGTTGACATACTAGCGTAATTTTTTCTATGTTGTGCGGAGGAAACGAGGTAAGAGAAACAACTGATGGAATGTGTTCACCTCCGCCTAGTGACAACGGTGACCTCAGAAGTGCCTTCGGCCGTTGCTTGCCTTTTAAGAGGAATACGCTCTTTTCTTAAAGGTTCCTATGTCTTATCTGTCAGGAAGTGCCGCTGGTGGCGATTCATTCATGCGTTTGGTATGATCACGCAAGTTAAGCAAAAATATTATCCCTCCAAGCTTGTTAAATCATTGGTTGATACCCATAATTGGTTAATACCCGTATTTCACTACACCGTCAGGTCTGTCAGTTTATGGCTCAATCTCATAATAGCCATGATGTATGGGACTTCAGTCCTACAGTAGGACATTATTGGCTAGTTGGTTGATAAATTTTAATCATTACGCTCGTATTCTTTATATCGATTTTATATTATTTACAGAAGCGGATTCATATGGCTACGTCACCCCAAGCAAGAAAAAGTGAAGTGGCAAGTATTATTGTTTAGTTATACGTCTCAAGTCTCCCGTTTGCGCAACTGTGATCTCAACACGGGCGCACGGTAAATGAGGGCCAAGTTCTTGTTTTAAGGTGGTCGTAATAGGTATAAATTTAACAGAAATATTGACTTGATATTGAACTACCAGCGTAATCGTTCATATAGATAAATGTAATGAGAGAATGCTTCTAAATTGTAAAGTCTTGAAGTTTTATTCTTTATTAAATATGTATTTTAGACTTAAATTTTATTAACAGCCTTTCAATGCCTTACATAAGAATTTAATTGGTTTAAGTCTTTGATAATGAAATGAATTTATAGCAAACTGCTTAATTTTGCCAAATTATATAAATACTAATTATGACAAAGTTTGTGTCAAACTTTTTGTAAAATGTGATCCTAATTTAGTGTCTAAGGTTATTATTTCCTTAATGCTTTTTTTTTATTAATGCTGTACGTACAAAGTGAAAGTGATGTTTCTCTGATTAATGATAAGTATAATGGGCTGGGTTATTTATTTATAAGTTCGATTTGTAATAAATACAACATAATCCCATATGATGACTTTTATTTTTAATTTGTATCCTCAAAATTAAAATTAACTTAAACATATTATGTTGTAAAGTGATTTTATTTTCATGAAATTAATCTTTATATATTGTTATAAGAACTATACATTGGGTAATGAAAAAAGTAAACAAAGGCCCCTACATTAAAATCGCTGTAAATTAAATATAATCTGAAGCATCACAGACTTAGCAAGTTTGTTTGTACACTTTTAAAACACTTCATATAAAATATCAGTTGTGATGTGTTAAGGCATTTTATTCGTATCACAATAGTAACAGATTTTGTACAGTCTCAAACGTACTGATATCACTTAAGATCAAAACTTCCCTTGACTAAGAAATATAAATAAAGTCTTTTATAATAACTATATACAATATATTATGAGTTCGAGCGTGAAATCTTTTTATCACCTTTTGTTATGAAATTATGATCCTGTGTACAATATTACATCCATTACTGATTAGTTTGAAATATCGACAATTTATTTAAGCAAGTAAAAAAATATAAATCACAGCCTACTACTAAAACAGAAAGAGAGCTAGTTTCAATAAAGGAATTCATATTAATTTTAGTACATTAAGTAACTTAATAGAAGAGTAAAGCCGTATATATGTATATTAACTGATGAGAGCGAACTGCTAAAGTCGCTAACAATTTAAATTTAATTAACTACTTAACTACTGATTTGCTTTTATAGCACATTTGAGGTAATATAACTAATAAATGGCAAAATGTATATCAAAACTAATATAATTAATATTAGAATACAAAAATAAAGTACTTTGTACAACTGTTTTAGTTGCGAATTTAAGAAGTGACATATAAAAATGATAACTTAAAAGTAAATATTTGGAATGCTTAAGAGCATACGTGTAATTTTACACACATATAAAGATCATTCTGGTTTTAATGTAGATTGACTGTTTCATAGAAAAAATACTAAATTTACAATTTGATGTGAACCACTGTGTACTTTTGATATGTTAAATATATGTGTTTACACGTATGTCATTCATCTTGTGCTGTCGAATTATCATTTCTTCTTATATCCATAGGCGTTGATGGCTGAAAACCCAAGATTGTATTTATTAGTTTGTCTAGTATCCTCAATTATATTATATAAATGGCTAGGACTTGGCTTTACTTTTATACATTCAAGTAAATTTGCTGACTCTTCACGACCTCTTTGATTTAAATTGAGAGTTGTCTCAATCACGGTAATTGTTTTCGCGCGAGAGCGTAAGAGCAGGCGAGTCAACACTTCTGCGTTACGAACGCGATTTTCTCGATAGCCAATGTGTATGTATAAGTCACAACATTCATTTGGATGGTATGTATGTCGTTCATTGTGGCACTGTGCAAGATTAAGAAAGCCATGTCTATGGGTAAGCGAGCCGCTTTTGACAAACGAGCTACTTCCAAGCTAAAGTAAATTATAACGAATAATGCTCATGACGCTTTAGGGATTAATTCAGTCATCATGAGGACCTATGTCGTGTAATGGTTGAGATGTCGGCAATTATACCAAGGTTCCGGGTTTGATCCCGGGTAGTAAAATATTTTTGTGTGTATGAAATGCTTGTTTTTATTGGTCTGAGTATTTTTTATGTAAAATAAATATGTATTTATAAAAAAGTATATAAGTATGTTATCCGCTGTTTCGTACCCATATTCCAAACTAAAAACTAGTTTAAGGCTAGATGATGCTGATTGAATGTCAGTGGATATTTTTTATTTAACCAACTCACCACAAAACTCTTGATCGCACATGAGCAAAAGCTCTAACCACTGCGGGCCGGTGACCCTGGGTATGTTGAGAGTGCCGCTGTAGCACGCAGGCAGGCATTTAGGGCTGATTTGCTTGTGGAGCGCCTCCTTGTCATTGCCCATGAAAATAATGCGCGAGCGCAGTTTCTCTTTGAGGAACGGCTTGAACAATTGGAACACCATGTTGAAGATGTACGGCTGGTTTATTATGTATAAACCTTTTACTCTGAGCGGTATGCTTTCCTGAAAATGATAAAAGTACAATTTAATACATGTATCTCGATTATAAAAAATGATGTGGTAGAAGAATTACCACTTTGCATGTTTGAGATAACATAGGTCCTTCTTGTTATTCTGTTTTTTTGGAACAATAATTTCATTTATTATTTGAAAGGTTAATCGTTTTTAAATGAAATTTTTCGATTGCTTTAAAAACCTCACAAATGAAACTCAGGGTTTATAAAACTTTTTGTATGATTTTTTAATTAAGAGTTTTAATCTAGTAATCGCTTCACTTTTGGGAAAATTTATCAGAGGAGGTTGTATTACCTATAGTTTCGGTTATGGATTTCTCTGTTGGTATAAGGCCTCCCGTTTAGACTTATTGTAGAATGTCTATGAGCTATACCTCCTTAGGTATAGTTTTTTTATCCGACGTGTGACATATTTAAATTTACGTATAGAGTTACGGACTGTAAGTCCCCAAACTGATCCTACTAGTATGTGTGTCGATGGGCCTCTTTTTCAAAATAAAAGAAGGCGATGACAGTTATTCACCATCATCATTCTAGCCGTCAACTGCTAAGAATAGGTCAGCGAGGAAATCATTAAGTGAGGCCTTCGTTCAGCAGTGGACATAGTAGTAATTATTGGCTGATAATACCTGTAGCCATTCGACGATCCGCTTTGCGAAGGGGGGTGTGAACTGCCAGACTTGCTGCATGGACAGCCCCTCCATGTCGAAGATGACCACGGCGCCGCAGATCTGCGTCTCCGGTTCCAACATGGCGGCCTCCACGAACAGCACGCAGCCTTTGAACACCTCGTCTAGAGAGCATTTGTGGTGGTTCCAATGTTCTGAAAAAGCAAATAGTTTTTTTATATCATAAGAGTACAGGACGGTCAGAAACCTGATAAGGGATACGGCTAACCATGACAGAGCGGCATTGATGGAAACTTACAACTGATAGACAGTTATTATCCTCCATTAATGCCGCACTGCACCCGTCACCTAAGATAACAGATGTTAGGTCTCTTATACCTGGTAATTTCACTAGCTACAGTGCCCTCATCCCGAAACACAAAAGTGCATAACACTCCTGTTTCACGGGACGATATCTGGCACTGCGGTGGTACCTACCTAGATGACTCAGTAGCGAGCCTACCACCTAGTAACATAGTAGTTTGAACATTAATCAATTGAAACTTTTAAGACTACCTACAGTTATCCACCGAAAAATTTTTACGAATCAAACGGAGCTTACTGATTAGGGAAAACATGTAATATAACTCTTGCCATATCTCGACATGGTCCTGATCAGCTTATCAATATTGTACCAAATTATAATTATTAAAAAATAAACAATTATGGAAATTATATTTACCTATAACAAAACAATATTTTAAATAATTATATCTTCGAGCGTAGTATTTCGTATAATGTTAAGCTAAATTTGGGGGGGGTAACCATATAGATTAAGAAACTTAGAACACAGATAAAATAATATATATGTCAGAATCAAAGATAAGAAATGCAATTTGTGTTAAAGCTTATTATTTTAATATTATAAAACATTACAGAACAGCGTGTGAGACAATACGTATATGTTCGTATCTTCACGTATTTTTCATAACGATGAACCTTTAGCGGACCGGACTATTATAAATATTCGCAGGCCGGAGTTGGCCCGCGGTACTTTTATCAAAATGGGAGAGGCCTATATCGAACAGTGGACTGCGACAGGTTAAAGAGAGAGAGAGATACTCGTAGTAAATAATGTGTAAGTCACAATGATCAATTTTCACATACTTGTTACTATATACGGCTTCATACGTCAAAGAACTCATGGATTACGTCGTATGTTGCAAGATCCGGATTTTTTTATACGGCATTTGCAAAATACTTCATTTTTCGTACCTATTTTTTAAAATTTATCATCTTTTTTTTAGAGCATTAGCAATTCAAATTTTAGGATGTCGTCATGGGTGTTTTTTTTTAAAAAAAAGGTCATTACCTAACAATTATTTTGTCTAGTCTACGTAATATTGGTAAGAGGCAACAGTTGACATTATTATTACCTACACGAGTATTTGCTAATTCGTGACGGTGAGTCACATTATCCCAAAATAACACGTCACTCTTCTCTTTCCCTTTTCTCACTCGCTCCCTTTTTAAGCGGAACTGTAATTGAGCAAGAAATGGATAAGAAGATAGTTTATGTTACAAGTGAGCTAGGATAGTAACACATAGTTAAATAACTATAAAATACGTAATAACAACCATAAGAATAAGTAGTATTTTATGGCAATTGTTAGAAATTTTATTGCTATCATGTCCTTAACACTGAGTCGCTATAACATGCGATTTTGACATACAACAATGAAAATGGTAATAACGTATCATTTTGTTTTCTGACATCATACAGACAGTAATTTTTTTTATACTCCTCCACTGTAATCATAAAATGTGACGACCTTCCGGTGTTTGGCTTCTTTGCGTGGCTTAGTACAAAAACTGATATGCTAAGGGGTTTCGCCAATCAAGACTACATAAGGATGTTATGTCACCGGAAATAACAACCGCAAATTTATAAAATTCCTGGGAAATGGCGGTTCTTTTTAATCTCTGTGGTAAATTTTACTCTTCTTTCTTTATGATTTCGGTAAGTTGATCAATTTGCGAAAATGTAGGCGTAAAATAATACAATGTATCTCTCTTAGAGTATATGTAACTAGGTATAGAGAGCGCATGTCGTACAAAGTACTCAATGCGCAGCGTAGGAAGGTGAACTATAGCTACTACATTGACAGATACATGTAAAATAGGGTTGGACATTTGTGCGTCGCAAGCGCAGTTGTCGATAAATACAGCTGAACGGCATGATTTGATACTTAACATTGTGTATGTGGCTAATGATTTGCTTTTAACCCTTAGAGTATTATTAATATTAATAATAATAAGAGTAAGCGCACTTGCCCATAATTATTTCGATAAATATTTATCACTTCATATTCAATGTATTTTAAATTCGTGTTGGTCAGAGTGACGGGTGTATTGTTTCATAAACGGTTATGAAAGAAAAATTTAAATAATATTCAGCCCGAATCTACATAACACGAGCATAGCTTATGCATGTGATCTTTCTTTCATTATTTATTATTCTAAATGCAAGCCATTTACGTCCCACTGCAAGTAACAGGCCTTCCCACGCAGTATAGCCATGAGGATATTTACATTGTACATATTAAAATTCTTTAAAATATTAAAGCAGTTGATGCGTGATATAGCAATATTCCGTACTTTGCATTTAAAATATATGAATATACATTTAAAAAAATCAATTTAAATACCTTATAAAACAGTATATTATCACAAAAAATATTGACAATAAATTATTGCGCATAAAATTTTTAGTATTAAAGTTCTATTACATTTATGTAACTTTAAAACTCAAGTAAATAAACATTTAGTATCCTTGTCCATATTTAAAAAATATTTAATTTCGGCTCTAGTGTTTCTTGCGTAACATCACTACGGGTTCGGGCAGAGGGAGGGGTGCGCGGGAAGGTCTGTGCATGCCCGCCTCTCGCGTCTGCTTCACCCCCGCGGAAACCCAGGATTCGTATTTGTATAATTAAAAATTATGAATGAAAATCGACTTGCCGATGAAAAATAATACCGGATTTTAATTTTGTTTGTTTCCTTTTAACGTTTTGGACCATTGAATTGCACACTCGACCATTTTAAAGAGTAAAAATGAAAAATATCTCCAGAGAAACGCACACTGATAGTTCTCAACCACGACTACAAGCACTTGCGATTGTTCTTAACCGTGCCTACTGTTCACAATTCGTTGCGCGTGCTCTATACTACTATTGATACTCTTAGGAGTCTAAGGTATCTCTAGTGTAGAATCCTACGAAAGTTCGAATCCGTCGACAAATATATCTAAAGATAGACTTTTTGCTTTTGGCTTCTGGTCGCATTGACAGCTTAACCGGACAATGAGCGTTTGCAGATGTCTCTCAGCAACTTCGGCTTATGACGCAAATGAAGAATGGTTAGCTGCTGTCGGGTAATCAGCAGATTGTTTGACAGGAGTTGAAATGTACTGATGCAGATTCATGTTCCCGTTGGGATGTAAACTTTGAGAACATCAAGACATGCGGCAGTTCTAGGTTTGTGAACAGATTTTCATAGCAATTCCTGCTACAGGGCGCCTGTGGCCTTATAAGAGATATCCGTATTTCAAAGAAGCTGTTAAGAGACCTATCAATTTTGATTATATTTATAACACTAGCTTAGTTTTTTACACAAAATATCAAAACATTTTTCGAGGCAGGCACTTTGCTACCTTTACCGCTGATGACTGGCGTATTATAAGTTGGGAGTCTCTTTAATTACTATTATTATTATTGGTTAATGTGGCGGATAAATCATTAGGGGAGGCCTAGGCCCAGGAGTAGACTTTTTAGGCTGAAGGTAATGCAGATAATGATGATGAGATTAAATAAAACACTTACTGCCAAGTTCTAGGACAAGTACCCTACGTCCTAGTTGGTCTCGGACAGGCAGCACTGTCAAGATATTCTGCTTGAAGATGTTGGTCTCCTTGCTGGGCACTAGACCTTCATAATGCTTGTGGTGCTTCTGCTTGAAAGCGTAGTACCGCTTTATCTGAAATTTTAAAAGTATATAGTTTTAATGAAAAATATTATCAAAACTTCACACAATACTATTTGTCACAGAACTACGAAAATATATAGAAAATAGAAAAACGAATGCAGCTAGTTTTGATCTCCAAAGCGCCGAAACATCTTTCTTTTCAGACAAAAGACATTATAAACGTTGAGCAGTCGGTCCCTACTACAAGAATGAACTTAGTATAGTAGTCGATTAAGACCCTCTTAACCGCATTGGGTCGACTTGGTTACAGCCCAATCTCCCGTTTTAGAAACGAAGGCCTTTACCTGCTGAAAAAATATCATTAACTATATGAACGCCAGGTATCCAGAAACAAAAGAACATTTCATTTGTGTCTGACGCCTTTAAGTGTCATTGTCGTTAAAAGGGTTAAATGATTTCTGTTACCCGCTGTGCAGTGACGTAGAAAATGGCCGGATAACACACTTGCAGGTATTTTGGCACTATTTATAAATGGTGGATATTTTATATTTATTAATATAACTTACCAAATCGTAGGCACTTTCAGGGTAAAATTTGCAAGGTCTCAAAAATCTGATAAGCCACGCGTCGTTATCTAATGGCACGTACAAATCCTTGTCTTCTGCAACAATACACAGCGATGTGTCAGAATTTTTCAATTCAAATAACCTTTGACTTGCACAGTACGCTAATAAGCATTGTTTCGGCACCAGTTGGCTAGTAATTACTTAACAATAAAGGATAGTTTGGAGTTGAAAGAAACAAATGGTTGGGGCTCTAATTTCGCTAAGCCGTTTGATATCTGTGCAGAGTACTTAGAGATACAAAAGTGTTACCAAATATCAACCAAGTCTCAACTTATGTTTAATAATATAGTAAACAATCCGTGATTAACCTTTACTAAGTTTAGATAATTTATGACTTCACAGTCATAAAGTTAAAAGTCTCACTCAAGCCATAGTTTGGCACGACTGAAAATGAATGGACTGCTCTTTCTTATGTTGCAGTTGATTCATACATTACATAAATTGTGAATTAAATAAATGACAGACTCGTCGACGTAGAATAATACAAGATCGTGGCACATGTTGACATAAAGTGAGTCTTGGGAAGGAACAAATACAAGTCTAATACACCACGTTCCTATGACCTATGTACAATGTCAAAAGAGTATTTCCGTTATTGTATATCCTGAATATTTTATTAACATTCATTTCAATTGAGTCATTTTAATAAAAAGAAATAACAAAGAAATCCGAAAGTGAAGAGGCTAATTCATTCGGTTGACAAGTGCTTCAAACTGCAAATGTTTTAGCCGCATGGGAATTTGCTTCCTGCAGTGGGATATTAGAATCGTTTAGATAGTTAATGATAAAATTTTAACTGTTATAAAAAAATACCTAAGTATTTAATGTAATCATCATTATTGTAGGTGCAATATTACTTATGCCGGAGCAAAATAATCTTGACCTTCGACTGGGTTTAGTAAGATATTTATAAAGACGCACGTTTTTCTTCATTATTGTGTTCGTTAGCTGACCACAGACCTCCTTGAGATTTTTATATACATATTTTTTCTCATGTTTAATCAGTCGTCAAACACAGTTTACCTGTATTTGATTATCAAGCTTGTCAGGATTTTCTTTAGAACGTAGTGACGTAAGTACTTATGGTTAACTGCCTCATAATTACGAAATTATTTTTAATATAAATAATTATTTCCTAGCACATATATGTGATACAAAGAATTTTTTTACTGTAATTGAATCTCGTAAGTTAAGCTAAGTGGTCTTATTTTGTGATAGTGTATTATTAATAATAACATTTTTTTGTTGAACGGACAGGTCAATAATATGAGCAATCATGCATGGGTAAGTAAACAACATTATTGAAAAACAACGTATACAAAAATAACATAAGATTTGTGCTGTGTAACTATGAGATGATATTAATACATATAAAAGTCAAATTAAATTTTGATAGGTTATAATTTAAACGGTTCATCTTTTCTACACCCAGGGGTAAAATATTGTTTCTAAAGAGCCATGTCTTGATAGGTAACATCTCAGACAGTTGACTATCGTGTCAGCACACATCAAGTCACGTCAAGTGGCGCTCACTTAAACACCTAGCGATTATGGTAATGTGAGTGATGTGACCGCTGTGGCCCCGGTAAGTCAAGACTCAGATGCAGTGTCGCCGAGCATAAATTCTATTAATCATATGTTTAATGATGGCTTTGCACTAGTCTCACGTGCCGCGATGCAGATGACCAGTGCACCGATATGTTCGTCTCATTGGGACTGACCGGTGGAGTGACCGAAGATTCGAACAACGTCCCGCAATTTAAAGGAGATGTCTTAGATAATTCTAAATAAGATAAATAAGAATACAGAATGTTTATTAGACGTTACTTTCTCAATTTCACACTAGGTAATATTTACCCATTTATAGAAAACGGAATTTATAATATACCGCCTTTGGTTAGGTGGGGATCAAATTATACCACATATATCCATATGAATGTACGGAGATATTTTTGGCTTCTGAAAAGAAAGATCGTCGTGAGCGTCGGGCTCAGTGGTGTGGACTGTCGCCTTCCTACCGGGAGGGCTGAGGTTCAAATCCCGACACGAATGTATTTTCGAATTTTCGAAAAATATATGTACGTTATCCGACGCTCTTACGGTGAAGGAAAACATCGTGAGGAAACCTTCATGCACGCCTGCGAAGAGATTCGAAGGTTGTGTGTGAAGTCGTCCAATCCGCACTGGGCCCGCGTGGACGACTAAGGCCTAGTCACCCTATACGGGTAGGCTTGTGCCCCTCGGTGGGGACGTTTAATGAGCTGATGTGATGATGATGATGAAAAGAAAGATTTCCACCGGTCTCTGTCCTGTGCATTCCTCCCCAGTTTTCGACCCTGATCTCACGCAGACTTTACCATGTCCCTCCAGCGATATCTGGGACGACCAAATGGGCGCTGTCCACTCTGTCGTCCAAGATATGCTCTCAATACTACTTTTGAACTAGGATATTTATAGCAAAATTGACATATTGGTACAGACACTATTATTTAAACTGCATGTGTTGTTCGGCAAGATGCACAACAAACAGATGAGGGGGATTGAGCCCCAAAAAGTAACGGTTGTAACTTTTTGCATCCCATTACCGAGTTCGATATGAATATATTAATTGACAAGTAAATGGCCAGCCTTGAACTCGAATTGTCAATAAAAACAAATACAATTGACGTTATACATGTGCAGGAAAATTCCCATAACACCCATCGAACCTTTTTTACCAGTCTGTGATTCGCTCGCCAGTTTGTTTTATTATTTGTAGCGACTTTTTTGGTCTGTTTTTTTGTAATATGGTGAATGAACAGAGAGTTACCTTAAAATTTAAAAAAGGCTTCCTTGATATGTTGTTAAACCATATTTCAAACGACGTTTTGATATAGCTTTTTATATCATCCTTATTATTATAAATAAAGATACAAGTTTATTTTTTCTCAATTATCTTGTACTGTATTTCTTAAAGTGATTAGAGGTTATGCTTTATCCTCCTACGTCATGTACACACGTAATGGACAATTAATTTGAAATAGGTTAATTTTTTTGTTAAAATACACGATTGTGAATCACTTTCAATTTTTCCATCTGTAGGCATCAATTTAGATGGGGGAGAGAATGGATGGAAGTAGCACAAGACCGAGAAAAATGGCATCATACGAAGGAGACCAACAACTTGCAGGTAGAATAGGCCTCAAAGAAAAGAAGAAGAGGCATAGAATTATTTGCAAAAGATGTTAAATGGATTGATCTAAAAATAAAAACGGGAAAACATGTTATAATCGTAATTACGTGTTTATCGACATATGGAGTAAGGTCTTTGTTATCCCTGTACTAGTCGGGAAGAAATATATTTTGTAGTTGTTAAAACTTATGTAATTTAAGTAATTTATTAAAAGGCATACATTAGTGCATGTCGTGGCAGCCTTTCAGTATAACAGCGATTTATTATGTAATTAATAAGTTTTAATTGTGAATGATATCATCGTTTGTTATGTTGGTTGTCCTTAAATAAATAAATATGCACTCTGCCACTTCAACTTGCTAATCCTGTGGGTGGACTATGTCTGTCACTTAACTTTCCTACGGATATCCTAAAGCTAGCTATAGCTGTAATTAGTATGTGTTTACCTGTGAGCAATCTCCTTAACTCTTCTACGGCGGGCTTGACAATCTCGGGAGTTTCGCGAAGTTCCTTTTTGGCAATCTCCAGCACTGACTCCCGCGGCTCATCCAGTTCGAATTGCAGGAGGAAGTCCCCCAGTTGCACTCCCGGCAACTTGTCGATATCTGACAGCATGTGTTGCGATACTGCAAAAAAGGTGTTGTTAAAACTTTAAAGAAAGTTATTGTAGATAATTAAATGATCCCTGAAATTATACCAAAGCAGTGGTACCGGGAACAAGTACCTAATTGTCTGACTTCGGCAGGGAAATGTACAGGAACTGCATCTTGTACCATCTAGTCCTTTATCTCATCGAACCTGATAGCAAAACGTCATCCTAACATGATATACTCCAAAGTATCTCATGAAGCGTTTTAAAATCACATTGTTATTCGCACTGCAAAGCTTAACAATTAGTAAATTCAACATGCTGTGGCATTAGGGAGAAAACAGCCTCCGGCCACTGTGTTTTCGATGAGAACAATCTGGGGATCTATCAATAACGAGTGAATAGGTTTTTCTTGAGATAAGCATGCTCCATCATATACTCGTAGCTTCGCCTGTGTTAAACATTAGGCATGGCGGCGTCATATACGCGAACGTTTAATATAATGTCTAAGTATAGTTGTCAAAAGAACCAGCAACAGGCAAAACTTTCTGGGAGAGGTCTAGTGCAAATGTGGATTGTTAAACAAAATGATGAATTCCGGACATACTAAAATATATCTACGGATAATTTTTACTTATTTATTTATTCAAAGTTTATTCCTGTCATAACGGCGCCCAAATTAACAATGTTGTGTGTAATTCAGAACAGTACTTTATCAAATTTAAAATCAAAAGTCAGTCAAAATATATTATTTACAATCACAACTTATTAACGTGAAAACATGAACAAAAGAAATTAAACACAAAATATTTTGACTCTAAGTTTAGGTATGTATGTCTTCATGTTGTTCTTAGTCGGCGCTATTATAAACACAAGGTAACTACATGATATTCATCGGTGTGCACCACAGATTTCCCAATACAGGAGATGGGGCAAGCCGCGTTTTTAAGTGCGACAAATGTAAGCTCAACGAGCATACACTAGCTGCCAGTTTACGCTCTGTGAGACGAGTCAAGACGCACGAATATTAGAAGAAATTACCGTTTTTCCCCAAATTGCCATCCTGTGCAATTGTAACATGCCATCATCGCAATGAATCAGTAAATTTACCAAGAAATATAATAACTTTTCACAGGTAAGAACCGAAAAGAAATTGCGACACTGGGACTGCCTATAAACTTGGCGGCTTGTCCAGTCTAATTGTATATTCGGATGTCTGTGGTGTGCACAATTCAGACTCATTAACCTTTATTGCCTATATTGTAATAATGTTGCAATTATCATGCACTATCTTTAGATTCTTCGTTTCTTGAGTTGTTTATCATAGTATGTTCTGCACTGTTTTCTGTGTGTTTCAACAAGTTGAAAGAATCGTCAACTCTCTTAAACAATAATATACCTACTAGGTCAAAGGCTAACAGGGAACATGACTAACGGGTCCTTACTAAACTTTGACGGTAAACACTTACGTATTAACATAAAAATACCTATTGGAGGTTATTGTTTCGTTTAATCACTTTTTAAAACATTTTTTTTGTTGTAACTCATATTTCCGCATTAAAGTAAACATAACAATGTTTTCTACGTATAATTTTCCTCTCCTGTATTTTGAGGAAACTTCGTACGTGTTTAGTATTTTTCTTAAGGTAAGCGAAATTTTACCACCTAGTCCCAAATTAAGCTCGTAATAATGAACATCTAATAAACATACATAAAGTACTTTTTTTTGCAAATAAAACATATTAATAAAACACATACATTATAGTAGGTAAATCAATCTATTTTACCTTTGTAACAAGATTCTTGTATGTATTCTTATTTTAATATTTTAAGAAAAAATACTCATAATTCGACCACCTAAATGATTTCCATAATTAAAAGGCTATTAGATGTGGAACATTTCAGAATGGAAGCACTTAACCTAATGTGTTGGGAAAGTATGTCAATTGAAATTTGTTCATACCTATACATTGTTACAATTTAATGTACGAAGTATAAAATAATTATTGGTTCAAAAAGCTTTTTCAACTAAATATATCCTGAGAAGTTACAGTATTTGGATTTAGGTAATAGTTTTGCTTAACTTTATCGTAGCCATAAAATATGTATTATACAAAAAAATATGCCATAATCTATGAGCCAGGAATACATAACATATAAAAGCCAAAAATATTTTTTTTTACAATTTTGTATGTATCTCATGTTTTTCAATAATATATGGTAATCATAACTTTCCATAGGTTGGAAATTTTAAGTATCAGAACGGAATAGCTAAACTTGGATAGTAATTAAAATGAGTGTTTATTAACCATTAATAGAATTGAAAAATGCAAGAACTGTATGAGAGGTTCAAAATCTTAGCAACAAATTTGATAAAAATGATATTTGAATCAAATATTTATAGTGAAAATTGACATTAAAACGTGACATATATTATATATTATTTAATATTATAATTTTTTTGGAAACCAAATTTAAGTACTTGTCTCTGATAATTTATTTTTGATAATAAACGAGATGTTTGGGTTGTTACTACATTATTTTTAATGAATGACAAAAATCAATAAATGAAATTAAGAAAGACATAGTTTGTTTACGTATTAATAAAAAATTAATGACGTTTTAAAACAATCCAAGATTCAATTTCATGTTTTAAATAAAAATATAGGGTACATTTTTGAATAAATACCCTTAAGAACGATTGTTTAATTGTATATTTTATAAGAGGTAGGTATTCTATGTGTAATATATATGTTAAGAAATTTAAATCACTTACATTTTCCCATTTTTTTAAATGAGTACTAAATATTTTTTACTGCACAACTGAAACAGATCCACTGACAAGGAGCGCACGAGACTGCGCCGGCGCATATCAACATTTGATTTATATTAGGAAAGCAAAATGTACTCGCATGGTTCCTACCCACGCAGGCGTGTGTAACACCCGTGCTTAATGTCCAAACTGATAAGAACCTCGTACAGTACGGACACACGTACAGATATCGTATCCAGTTACAATGGACGTGTTTAATAATTGCCGAGCAAGTGATGTTGGCACGGCTCAAGTTCAATGGTCACATTTATTAGATGAAATTGCACGATAATGCCTTTACAAATAAGTAATTTTGCGGAAGTCATACGACAACACTTGGTACTAAAGGGCTTTGTTTGTATTATTGTTTTTGTTCATTACACATCTTTATTCCGTGCCTACGTTCGAAATTCCATAAACCTGTCAGTTTAAGATCTTACAAATTAAATACCAATCATATACAGTATGTATACAATAATATTTAATGTAGTGACGACAGATTAGAATACTATTTTCACCTACCTCATATCTTCCAGCGGGTGTCGTAATAGGCGGCGAAGGGGCAAAACGTTCAGCAGAGAATGGGTAGCACCCTGTAGCACTACTCTTTTAATGAGTACAGCTTTAATATCCAATGTCCAACCCATTACCCAACTGCTAAGAGGATATGCTAAGTCTTTAAGGATTTAACTATCACAGGTTGTTAAAGACAAGAGAACTAAAGTAACCGACATACGCCAGATCAGCAAGTTGAAATTGAAGTCGTCTGGTCTGTATGCCGCAGATCCGATGGCGTTGGAACAGTCTAGTTCTGGAGACCGCGTCTTGGTAAGCGTAGCGTAGGACGCCCTCCGGCATAATGGACCGACGACGTGCAAAAGGTCGCAGGTGGAAGCTGGATGAGGAAAGCCGTGGACCGGGATATCTGGTACAAAATGGAGGAGACCTATGTCCAGCCGTGGATTGAAACAGTTTGAAGAGAGAGAAAGATAAGCCTATAAAGTTAAAGTAATGCATATGTAACCTATGTATGGTATCTCTTATCGGTTTTTTTTGCTCATTTATACTTTGTACTAACTTATGTATTGTTTTACACTTTTTCTCCAATATCCTATTAAAATTATTGTTGTGTATGGTTGTTGTTTTATTTTCAAACATGAACATTTTTCTAATAATATTTTCAACTAGTACTACAACCTACTTTACTTTTGTAAAATCTGTATATTGGTTATACACATAGATTTATGAATACTAAATGCTTGGTTATATAAAACATACACCTAAAAACCAAGTCGTCTCGGGAATATGCTTAGTTAAGAAAATCGTCTACGTTGTACTATTGATTGTTTCTAATCTTACGTACTCGTATATTTAGTTTATCATATATTCAGGCTTCTATGCAATAAAGAATATTATTATTTAATGGTTATAATGTTAACAAAGGTTATATTAAAATATTTATAGCACAAGTACGTGCTTATTTGTCAACGTGCCCTTCCATAAATTTTTATCTCAAATTACCTAAAACTAGTTTCATCAAGAACGGGAAAATCCTACTCAACGGATGATTGTATCTATATGATAGGCACTAGTCTTAGTTTACTTGTCGACACCCTGATTTAGATGCATGCATAAGTTCTTTGTCAATGTGTTTTTTATGAATTCGAAAAATTAAAAATACATAAATTGCTTGCATCGTTGATACATTTTGAAAGCTATTAGTATTTTTACAATTTTATTGCCAGCTATTATACAATTAAGGTGTTTTTTCATGTATCACAATGTAAATGATTTACGATTCAAAGAAACAACAATTTGAAATAATATTATTTATATAGAAACTTCGCCAATACGTTGATACATTTACGCCTTCACTTATATTTTCTGCCTTCCTCATTCAGCCTCCAACAGTGACCTTGTAGAAGTCGAGGGTCCATCAATCTGGAGAGCGTCCTACGTTTCGCTTGCTTATGCAGTTTCCACACCAAAATTCGTCTGCTCCAATGATGACAACAACCGGTGCCAACCCATATTTAGCGATCCAAAAAGAAGTATCGATGATGCAGAATTGCGTTCATAAAATGTGATGTAAATCACCTCAAGTATTGAGAGATAGCCTAGTAGTCAAAGAGAACCGTATGTCTATAGGATAATGATAGTTAATATGACTTGTGCAACAACATATTGCGACAAGTTTATATCCTGCCACCAAAAAAATATTATCATTAACAAAGTTTTGGAACGGACATGCATATCTTAAATATTTTTTGATACTATTGCAAATATACAAACTGTGTATGTGGGTCAAGCCTTACTTGTTCGTTTATCTACTTGATTGAGTAGCTACATGAGATTATAAATATAATTTTATTTACAGAATTTGGTTTAGTTATTATGATAATAAAATTATCTTCTCCGGCATTGTAAATGGACGGTCATTTATACATAAAGTAAGGGTACCATTAAGGTACCATTTGATTGTTTAACACAGTGGTTCCCAAACGCCCCCATTTTTTCACCTATTTAAAAACCACTATAACTTCAAATTGAATTAATTAATTATTGAATTAATCATTTTCTTTCTGGGTCTCTCACCGCCCCCTTGAGACCTGCAGCGCCCACAAGGGGGCGTTATCGCCCACTTTGGGAAAGACTGGTTTAACATATGCGCCCTTTATTCGAATACAACATGTTACAAGAAAACAGAAATCTTACAAAAATAAATTAATGAAGTTGACAATGTAAACAAACATCACACAATTCAAGTATTCAACTCTTATGTTGGTTGGGCAGTGGTGCCATCTATCTGAAGTTGTATTAACTATAATGGATTATACCTTACCTGCTTAAACAGCATTAATTTGTACTAGTATTTGTAAAGAGATGTTAGTCTAAAAATGCAGAGGACACTTCTTGCAACATGTTGATAATTTCAAACACCACAGCTAAACCGGCGTTTTAGTATTCATTCTCATTGGTATATTTCATTGAATAGAACCTAAATTCTTTTGTGTTATTCACAAAAGAATTAGTGGTAGGTGGTATTTAAAGTAAAAATTGGGTGTTACAATAGACTGTGGTTTGTGGTACCATTAATTCACTTTGACCCACAGATTAAATAATTTGTTTCAGTGCGATAAAGACTGATTAGAAAGAAAATTAATTTTAATTATTTTTAAATTTAAATATTACCATTTTTTTTAAAGTAGTTCCTTAGATTTTCTGAATTTTTATTATCAGTAGAGTTGTAGTAGTTTTATATTAAACATTTTTTTTGCCTAAATTAAATAGAGATTTTTGAACATTTAAATTATGAACTTTTTATCGGTGAAATGTTATAAATGGTTAAAAGGGAACTTTAAAACTTTTGTTTGTTTGTTTACAATTATTTACATAAGGTACAAAGGGAGACTCAACTTTCTCGAACCTTTATATTGATCGCTAAGGTCACTGGCATTTGAACTCGCTAAGATGTCAGGTCATAAATTAACGTTCGTAGGTACCTTAGTATAAATTTGAAAGCTTTTACCATGAAAAAAGAAACTTCGAAATTGTGTATTTATCACTTATCTTATTTCATGTCCTTAACCTTTAAACTGCCAGGATTCTTGACTAAATGTTGCTGTACTTTCTGTTGGATATATTTGTCTAAAATATAGCTTTCTAAGTGTGTATATCGTTGTATTTTCTCGTATTGCTGTCTTATGTATTGCTTACCAGAGATGAACTTTACAATAAGGTCCGGGTGGTTGTAGTTATGTAGCATTTGTATAGTTATGATATTATGTACTACATTACTTAATTTCAAAGATGTCTCCCACTAGGATGCTAAAAGTAAAACACTTAAATTATGTAATTAAGCACGTTTATGGGCAAAATTATATAAAAAATTACAAAACACAGTAATTATGGACACTTTTTTTTAGATAAGTTACCGATTATTATCTTTTTTCTTTGCGAAAAAGAAACTTTAAAGGTCAGATAAAGTACATAAGTAATATAGGTACAAATGCAACTACAAAACGGACAAAGTCTTAGTACTGTCGATCGATGGGGCCATCACAAATAACACAAAACCTTGGTTCCTTTTCACCTTTGCTATGACACTTTCTCTGTTTGCCGTATTGTGTGTCGAAGGCAGAGAGTGGCTCTTCTATATTACGTCATTTCCTTTTATAAACATTACTTTTTTAACTAGGTACCTAATTGATTAGCCTAACCTGTACCTTATTGCCATCATAAACAATAAGGTACAGCTTAGGCTTCAGAAGACCCTTAGAAAACAAAAAATAAACTATGTTTTATTTGTGCAACGCTCTAAAATTTTAGATTTAAGGTCATTTGTTAGTCTCTTGTGAAACTTTGTTAATATAAATCTAAGCTGTAATGTCAAAAAGGGGTCCCTCAATTTTAACACCATAAAAGTTAAATAGTTGGGTACCTCATCATAAGGTACATTTTCATTTGACATATAAGGTATTACTGGATAAGATATATTAATAAGGAATTTTAATACAATGTTTTCGTTATTTCAGCAAAAATTGGACACATTAATATTTTGTAACAAAATGGAAACGAAGTTTGTTTTTGCAATATCCCACACCAGTTGGTAATTGATAAGATCAAACACTACCAAATCAGAAGTGGGTCAGTGTATTGTATTTATCGCTTTTGAATGTCAAAATATTGCCAAGTGTATTTTTTTGATATAATATTTGTATATCTCATGAGA
This sequence comes from Leucinodes orbonalis, assembly GCA_019425675.1. Lineage (NCBI taxonomy): Eukaryota > Metazoa > Arthropoda > Insecta > Lepidoptera > Crambidae > Leucinodes > Leucinodes orbonalis. The sequence continues at coordinate 87,846 of PQWD01002127.1, read as the reverse complement.
CCTCAATTCGCTGGAGGTCTAGTTATTTATTAGGTATCCTTACTTTCTCAAAGATGTTGGTAATAGCACTTGTGTATTACTTATTCATAATTTATGGACTCCAAATTTATAACATTGCAATATTATTCACCGAATTCTTAAAAATACAAAAAAATATATTATGAGTGCGTCAAATAACAAAAATATAACAGGAGGCTGAACTTAAATGGTTCCTAATTGGACTTTTGCTTAATGATTACATATGTAAGAGGTATTTCATCAAACTGATACTACTTGCAGGTCCTACTTAAGGTATCTTCTTTTTCTAGGTATGACCAAATCATGCAATATTAAGTAAGTTTTCGGTATAATGTTTGTGCTTGGTAGAAGCCTACCTAGTTAAGCCGGCTATTACTTTAGGAAGGCGATTAGCAAGCTACTTTATTAATGGGGTATTATAAACTTTTGCTATTTTAATATGAATTTCTGTTAGAATGTCTGACAAGTTATCAAATTTTAATATTTAAAAATAAAACCATTTGTAGTTTTACTGCGTTGTACTTGTCATACGTAAGTGCATGCGCTGACGCACCGGGTGACAATATGCTCTCTCTGGCGGGCTATTTCTAACAGAATTCCTAGCAATGACGTATTGTTTTAACGACATAACACTGTTGCACCTTTTTAAATCGCTATAACATTGATGAGCTTCGGGTATATGCAACACGCACTGTTTGATTCGAATTGAAAATCAGGCAATTAAGAAATTGGTATTCTTTAGATTATGTTCCTTGGGCATATTATATCAAATTATTTTTTATTTTTGTCACTATTAATTATATAATTAAAATCGTACTTAAATTGAAAGTAACCCTACGTCATAGTAGTAAAATGACGTAGTGTAACTTCGTTTCAAAACGTAAATATAATTTAATAATGGAGTTAGCTGATACTCTGTATCACGTTTTACTGCGGCAAAACATATTAGACCCCGAGCAACTCCGCGGGACACAAGTAATGAAATTAATGAACAAAATAAATTGCAAACTACTTAATCGTTTATCCTGTGGCGTGTTTCTTGATATTAAAACTTATAGACAATATGTATTCGATAACGTAAGTACGAGTATCGTTTCAATGTCATTCACTACGCAGGTGACGATTACATTTGCAGACAACGACACTCTAGTGGTCGTTGTTTGCAGACATCCCTTTTAATCGAAGAGAATACGAGAAACCACGCAACTAAAACCAAAAAGAACGGAATTCTTGATGTTCGTCATCAATATGATGACATTAATGAAAAATACATTTACGTGTGCATATTTACATAATAGCCTAATTAAGTTATCCGTTTGTAGTAACTCGTTTAGCATTTATCGGAGCAATCTACGAATATTCACAATATGCACGCAGGTTCCAAAATAGACAGAATAACAATGTTGTATTTAACTACGTCATTGTGCTGGTCACGTTAAACGTCGATCAATAGTAAATACAAGTTATCATTATATATGAGCATGGACTTTAAATAGCATTCCCTTTCCCTTGAGGGAAAATGAAAACAATTTTTGGCCACATGCCTGGATGGCTGCCAAATGTAGGTTATTGAACGATTACTCGTGGCTTTTCTTATGCGTGTGCAGTTATTGATATTGCTCAGGACCATTCCCGTTGACTGATAAAATTCAATACGATATCTCGAAATAGATGGATACGGTTGAATCAAGCGTGGATTTTGAAACCGGCGAATAAAACTGAGGGCGTTTTCAATTCGACATGTATATTTTTTTGTGTTGCATAAGTTCAATCTGATAATAAAAGTCTGAGGTTCGTATCCTAAAAATAAATAGCGGCATCCCTTTCTAAGTCTATTACAGTAAAGATCAACGCTTTAGTTTCATTCTAGAATACGGGCCAGAGCGCCTGAGTTTAGATCGTTGCGTGATTCGAGGTCGTGGGTTCCAATTCCACGGGGACACCGTATAGTCTTTTCGAATTTTCGAAATTATATGTTCGTTTATCCTATGCTCTTAACGCAGTGAAAACATCGTGTGTGAGGAAACTTGCGTGCGCCTACAGGTGAAGTCGGCCAATCCGCATTGGGCCCCGAGTGGAAGATGAAAACATGTCTGTAACAGTCCTAAACTCTTACGACCGGTCAGCGTGCATAATGTAGAAAACATGCGTATACGTTACCGTCGCAGTATGTTAAACTCTACGTTACCGTCGAAGGAGAGACTGTCATGGACTGGATAAATCAGATATAGAAGAAAAGACTGCATTTTACGTTATTATAAGTCGAGATTGATAAGTTTGCATATTTAAATAGGATGTTCTCAATAATGTTTATCATACAACGTTAACTAAATTTGGTAAAATACTTAATTCAATGTCGCTACAAGACGCTTTTTCAATGCCATAAAAATCGTGCTAGCAATTCGAACAAGGAATCTTTACGTAGCCGTTTACCTTACTTATTTGTTTAAAACTTATTGACAAAAAGGAAAACCTTGTATTTGTGATAGAGATGCATTGTTAGGAATTTCTATCACAAATACAAGATTTTCCTACTAAAAAGCCAACGAAGGTATAGCCATCTGTATCCACGATCTAGACCGGCGGGCGACGGTTATATTTGTAATGACAAATTCTAATATGGCATTCATAAAGTCATGGAAACTTGTCATACACTGAGAAATCAGCTCTTTTGGGTTAATATTCTCAAATTAAGCAACACATCAACGCTTAGCTATTAGATTAGTTTCATTAGCATGTTGGGTTCCCACTCCGCTATTTCCAAACCGTAGAGCGCGTTGTGAAGCCGCAAGATTTGACAGATAGCGGCGCATGCGCATGTTGCAACACCGCTCGATGGTTCGTTATCTCTGGTAACTGTGTCAGCGGGTAGCACTTGATTTTATGCAAATGTGACATTTATGAGTATTTTATGAATATGTATATAAAAACATATATCTAGACAGGTCAGGTGTTCCGTCAATGTATCCTGTTATAAAGTTTAACATATTATTGGAGTAAATGAGATAATTAGAGCCCGGTGGTGTATTGCTCAGTCCCTGTTCGTGTAACCGGTAGGTGCCGGGCTGCTTCTTCCCCTAAACATATGTTAGGCTACCAAGCGACGCAAACTCGACCCAAACTCCCATGGTGGTACATAAGTGGAACGATATAGGCTGAATGAATAAGTATTAACTTGGGTAGTTATTAAAAGCCGAGGAAGGGCATTATACTCCTGTTTCACGGGACGATTTCTTGACGATTTTTGACGACTCAGTATCGAGTCTACCACCTAGTAAAATAAATTTCAATGATAGAATATACTATTTTCTACAGTTCGCTACCCATTGACGGTACAAATTTGCCACTTGGAAAACGGTGATACAATAGCCCATCGATTGTAGGCTTGATAAAGCCACTAACGTATAAAGAATGTTCAACGGCCAAGTCACACAACATTGACCATAATAATTAATTAATTGCAGTAAGGAACCTTAGACTTGGCACGTCTTTGTCTTGATTTCATTACTTTTTAGAGATAATCAAGCAGCTCCATCGAGACTTGGCTAGATTTTTTACAGAATGTTTTTGGTGGGATTTTACTTCTTTTTGTAGAAACATGAAAGGAATATTAGACGACCCATTGGGTGTAATGGTTGAAACGTCGGCTACTACACCAAGGGTTCCGGGTTCGATCCCGCAGTACCTACAAATATTAGTGTGCACCAACATGTCTGTTTGTATTGGTCTAGCGCGCTCGACTTGGCGGGGGCACTACCGTGCCCCCCGATTTTTGACATCGGATGAAGCGGCCCACCATGTTAAATAATATTGTTTAAAGGCGGTATGTCAATCTCTTATAGTTTGGCTGGGCTCTTTTGTTATCTAAGCAGGGTCACCAGGTACTCCAGATCTTCGATTATCCAAGTTATTATAGTTTTCCCTTTATGTAACCATTAAACCCTGACTCTGTACCAAATTTCAGCTCTGTGAGTTAATGGGAAGTACTAGTTCTATTTTGATGATTTTGTTATCTAAGCAGGGTCACCAGGTACTCCAGATCTTCGATTTTCGAAGTTTTCATAGTTTTCCCTTTATGTAGCCATTAAACCCTAACTCTGTACCGAATTTCAGCTTTCTGAGTTAATGGGAAGTACTAGTTCTATTTTGATGATCATGAGTGAGTGAGTGAGTGTGTCTGTCGAAAATGCGAAACTTTGCTTTCGCTTAACGTCGGAACTAAATGACCTACAGACTTGAAATTTTGGATTTAAAGTAAGTTATTATATCTTACTAGATGACGAAAATTTCAGCGCTCTGGTATTATCCAAAGGTTCTCAAATCGGGGCCTGAAAATGCGGCGAAATGGATCCTGTAAAGGATGGTACGGCAGTGTTTGCTTCGCGCTCGACTTGGCGGGGGCACTGCCGTGCCCCCAGATTACCGTCAAAACACTCGTTGGCATATTGTGCTCCTTATATTCGAACCCGACGCTGATTGAGCTTAAGTTTAGTAAATTAGATATTATGAAAACAAAATACATCTGGACAATATTATCATAAGTCGTGACATTGAAGTGAGACGTGATCACCGCATTGTGCGATGGCAGTAACCTATCACTGCTTATCATTGATCACTTACGGTAGCAGATTAGTCACGCAATTAGTTGGGTGTCTATCGATTATGGTGTGATGGCTCGATAAACTGAGGTCATTGGTCATGTCACAATAGCGATAAAGTTTTCTTTTTCGGATTGATAATTTTTATGACTTTCTTATTGGGATTATTGCTTATCATGTTTTATACTAATAAAACTTTATTGAAAATTCAATGTAAAGGTTTTATACACTGCTACACTGATACATATTAATTATTTATATTGTGTTTTACCTAAAATCTCCTCCTTTTATGAAATCATTAAAAAAAATCAAAACTAAGGATTTTATTGTTTGATTTACTTTAGTAATCCTTCGTTTTCAACTTCATATTTTTAAAATGTATAACATCATAATAAATCATTCTGATATAAAAGTAACAGCTTTTTTGTATCCAAGACAACACCTGCCTTTATAAATCAATGGAAAATGAATCTAGGAACTAGTTGTCCGTTTGTTGAGCAATAACATCTATATTTAGTCTCATATCTGATCTGAAGTAATTGTGGTAACTGAATCAATTGTAAATAAATATTATTTGATTACATCGCGCGCCATAGTTCTAAATCTATGTATAATACTACAAGAGCGTCGGTAGCACAATGATGTGAATTGTTGCCATCCGATCGGGAGAGCGCAGGTTCAAGTCCCGCCTCTTACCAATGGGATTACTAATTTTCGAAATTATATGTACGTTATCCGACGCTCTTACGATGAAGGGAAACATCGTGAGGAATCTGCGTACGCCTGCAAAGCGGTTCATAGGTCATGTGTGAAGTCGGCGAATCCGCACTGGGTCCGCGTGGACTACTTAGGCCTATATACTCTTTACGGGAAGGCTCGTGCCTCTCGGTGGGGGCGTCTATTGAGCTGATGATGATAATACATCATCAGCTCAACTTAGTACTAACGTAAATATTTTTTATGAAACAAAAATTATTGATAGAACAAAAAAATATATATTGGATATTATTATCTATAATTCTATTAGTATTATGGATATTAGTCTGCATCGTATTTAGATAGCTCATTGGTCCAGAACATGACGATGGTCATGATTTCCATAAGTCACACATTCATAGCGAAAGTCACTTCATGAATTTTCCCCAGTTTGATTTGAAATATCCTTGTATTGTAGGTTGACTCAACTAATTGTTTGAAAATAATGACGATTCCGTGATTCGGAAGGCCCGTTAAACCGTTGACAGCGGCAGACACTTCAGTTGATAGTTATTAGTACATTTTAGTATTTTATAGGATACTAGTGGTTCCCCGCAGTATTGCCCACCATGTTGTTTGAGAGTCGGTACGTAGTTTTTGGTTTAAATTTGAGTTCTTCATTCACTTAAATTCATACAAGGTTGGAACGAACATGTTTTGGTTTATGACGCAGGTACCACTTAGGTTCGCGATCACCAACACGTATTTGGCAAGTGGTGTGATTAACCTAGATATTTTATGGTTACTATGACTTAATTCAAATGAATAGGGCCGTTGGCCTGCAATAAAGCCCTCAGTATTACAATAAGTAAGCATTTTATGGTGATTCCAAAGATTTGTTAATTATTTTAAAATTCAATTCATGTTTTACGGATGGTAAAAATTGACGATGTTTTGTATTATAAGTTAAAATAAAACCAATAACTGTGACGGAAATACGTGCCAGGTTCTATTAAACATAAGTTTTTGTGCAATGCATAATATGATAAGATTCATATCAGTGAGCACAGTAGCCACACGTATAGAAAAGCAAAACTTATAAAAAGTGTTATCACATAAAGTTTACTTACTTATAATTAGTATGTTTATTTCATCTGTGCTTATAATAAAATAAGTTCGTGGTGACGTGTTTGAGGTATTTGGCTGTTTGGGCATCTAAGTGCACTAGATACGAGCGAAATGATCCGACACATTTATATTTTCTTAATTAGTTGCTTCAGCAAATATATGGGTATACTAACACGAAAGTAATTAATCAAATAGATTTTAGTTAGAGGAACATACGTCTTAAATACATACTAAATTTTAATATCCTAGCTATTGCTCGCGGCTTTGCACTCGTTGAATTTGGGATAACACGGATTCATTTTACTGATTTAGAACCCGTAAGAAAACTCTGAACAAAAAAACGTTACTGTAAATGGTATCACGTGTCTTTTCATCGATTATTAATGTATTACCTGCAAAAAGTCCTATAAAAATTATTCACTGTTCATCTTTAATAAGGAAGATTTGTTTAATATTTACGAAATGAAGTGCTCGCTCTATCCTTGACCGAATACTACGTGATGAAACTGAGTGATATAACGAAAGTTCCATATATGTACAGAACCAGTCTGCGATTGGTGTAAACTAGCCGTTAAAAACTGAAGTATGATTTTATGTTGACTTAAAACTTAATTGCTATATTTAAAGGTCGATAAGAGAGATTATTTGCTAATTTAATAAACAATCAAATATTTTATTACGTTCAACTTTTGAACGAGTTAAAGTCCAATAAGTTTGTGTTTTTTTTCAAGGAATCTCAACGTTACCTGATCCAATTAATTGGTATGTAATGTTCGATATCGCTGAAATTTCAGTAGTTATGTATGCCTAACATGTCCTTAACATCTATTAATAGAAAAAAAAAATTTTGTACATAGTATTATGAAATAGGAGATTGTATTTGTAAGTTCCGTCATCGATGATTAACGGCGAACCTTGTACTTCTTATCGTCATGGTTGGTCATTGTTACCGATGACCTATTTTATTGTGTGTAAAACAGCAAAGTTGGTTAATACGTAGGAATAATTGATATGTTCATTAAAACTGTGTCATCCGTTATCACGGACATTGTGCAAAATATTTCGGTTATCAGTACTAGGATAACAGACAATGACGCCAGTCAACAAAATATGAAAAAATAAACAAAGGGAGTTTGGGATTACGATTATGTTGACCAACTCGAGAAAAAACACTTAGATTTGTATTTTGCCGAGTGAGTGTGGTTACTATTCAACCTATCGTAGTCCACTGCTGGACATAGGTCTCCCCCATTTTGCGCCTGATATCCCTTTCCTGCGCTTTTCTCATCCAGCCACCACAAGCGACCTTTCGCAAGTCGTCGATCCATCGGGCCGGAGGGCGTCCTATGTTACGCTTGCCGGTTACTCTACGCCCAAAACCCGCTTCATCATCAGCTCATTAAACGTCCCCATCGAGCGGCACGAGCCAACCCTTAAAGGGTGGATAGGCCTTAATCATCCACGCGGCGCGTTTGCTTGCGCTGGTTTTCTTTCGATGTTTTCCTTCACCGTAAGAGCGTCTGATAAACGTACATAATTTTGGAAGACTCCTCATACATCCTCCAGATCGGAAGGCAACAGTCCACACCAATGAGCCACCGACGCTAGCTCTCGCTATTTTTCTCTCTCCCAATCGAAAGTTGGCAAGGCACTCGTTGCTCTTAGCTGTATCTATTACTATCAGGTGAACCATCTTCTATTTGGCCTACCTACAAAAATATACCCTACTACCTACCTTCCTAATACCTATCAAAATTTAGGTAACTTCAAACTCAATATAACATATGCGGCATAGCGTCGAACCCTCGACCTATCGCAAGTCGTGGGTCTATCGGTTCGGAGGACATCCTATGATGCATTTCAAGAGCGGTCTTCACTCCAGAATTCGTCTGCATATCCAACATAATTATGCGATAAAATCAACAAAGTATTACATACATACATACATAAGACATAATATGATATAAAACGATCTTGGGGATCCCTTCTTTATAGATAATAAATCTTTTATGGATTTTCATCCATAGTTAAGAAGATACATATAACTAAACAAGTTATTCATCACGAATACACAAAATTGACTTTAATTTTTTTTTGTAGGGCAAACGAGCATACAGTTCATGTTTAGTTGGTAATACCGCTACCCATTGATACTCACACTTCCAAAGGGGGGTACCTTTTAAGTGAGAGAAATAGAAAAATACGGAGAAGAAATGGGAATTTGGACCTCAGGTAATCTCACTAGTTCCGGGATAAACAGCGCGCTTTGTTTCACGCCAGTTTTCTGTGAGGCCTACATCACTCCGGTCTAGCCGGCCTATTTATGCTTAAACATTTTCTCTCTTACTTGGAAATTTGTATGTAATATTGTGTAGATTTTGAAAATGTTTTCAGTGAGGATATGTCATTGTGGGCGTTAGTATGCATGTTAAACATACAATGCTGGGTGTCTTCATCACTTCCACCGTGTTTACAGAATCGACCCCAAGTGTTCACACATGGTCCCTATGTTTTCCAAATAGGTAGAACATAATGGAAATGTGATTGGGTATGCTCATTACACATACTCGTGCTTGGATATTATAATGTTTAATTAAATAATTTTCTATAACCACTTTCAATAATATTATTAACATAACGATTGTGGATGTTTCCAAACTGTTGATATAACGTTTTATATAATATTTTTTTTGTTTATCTTATATTATATCGGTTTATGAAATCCATAAAGTTTCAAGGTCGCTTACAACGAAACCAAATACTTATGTTCGGGGAATAATTATTTTCTCGATCTCCTACAAATTCGAAACATAAATTATTACAGCCTCTTAGTATTGTACTAAGTATTGTATCATTCGATATTTGATCTGAAATGAATCTGTTCATGAACACTCAATTAAACTTTATTTTAACTTTTAACTAACATATTGATTTACAAACCATAGCATTATCATCAAACAGAATGGTCATTTACGATCTGCACATAATGGTTAAAAAATAATATGAATTTTTAGTATAAAGATATTCTATTGATAAAATAAACGAGAATATTTTTTTTGTGTGATCATGAAACTTTACTATAGCGCACATAGAAGCATAATACAATAATGTTGAAACCGCGGCGCGCTGCTAGTCAATAATGAAACTAGGAATACGTCAATCCGTAGCAAACTCTTTATATTTTACCTGTGAGAGTAACAGTACTTTACTAGACAGACATAAACTTCTCATGTGGAAGTAAACAAAGTAAATTCATTTGTATGCATGCAGTGCGTAATTGAACTGACAGAAAATAATAAATATGGAAAACCTGTATATCTGAGTCTGAATTGCGCTTTCAAGACGTTTTTTTTACTCATAACCTTTTTTCAAACAATAAACGCCTAATCACTATATAATATACAATATTTATTTTATTTGAGACGTTAGTAATCAAAAGATCTTATCAAACAACTATTATATGATCAATAAATAGTTTGGAAAATAATGTTTCGACGAAGTATCACGGGTATAAAGTTTATTATGGTTAAGATGCGATGAGGCTGATATGTGATTTCATGGCTAAAACACCTAAAAAAGTTTTTTAAAAATATTTTGTAACATTATATTTTGAACAATAGATAATAGAATGAAGAACTTAATTAAAACTGAAAATGTAATTAATTTCAAACATAAACAAAACACTAAGAAAAACATTCGTTATTGTTAGAACTTAAGCAATAAAAATCTTGCGTTGTTAATGATTTATTAAGTAGGAATGTCGATTGTCCGTTTGACTAATTATAATAATTATTTTTGTCGTCACAATTGACGAATGAAAGGGAAAAAGATGTAAGAGGAAGATAACTTCCCGGATGATAGATGTTAGTAATTAAATTAAGTAAATTAACATAAGCAACAACGGGAAATAAACAATGATAATTTTATATATAAGTTAGCAAATAACCAAGAACGTCATCTTAAGGAATTTTATTAGACTTTTATGAAAATTATCACTAATACACATTGATAAATTGGAACTTATTTTTGTGAACAACAAAATATGTCACTTGTTCTTAAAAAATGACCCCCAAATTTTTATTTCCCACTTCCGTTATTAAGGTTTCAAAAAGAAGGAAATTTAAAAGTCAACTGTTTAAATTGATGTTGCTTACCTGAACAAATTTTGTATAGGTATGGTTCGTTCAAGGGTGACATGTATCAATATAATTTTTTTTCGGCTTAAAGCGATTATGATTTCGATACTATGAATATACATCATACGTTTATTCATTAATTCTAATATTTTCTATGGTCGATATTTTTATGACGACACTTAATAAGCAATGGAATTACCAACACAGACACCGCAAAATATTACATACTTTATTTGTGTCATTTTAATATGTCAAAAAGCGTCAGTAATAATATTAAAAATCAAGGATTGTTCCGAAATACTAGGTATTTTAAAGATATCACAACAACAATGTCAGAACGCAACATAATTACTAGTAAATTAGCAGAAGTTGTTTTTTACGAATTAAAAGGTTTCTATTAAAAAAGTTCTGTTATTTTTCTATAGCGATACTCTTCTTTATAGGAGCATATATGTTTTACTCATTTGTTTAGATATAGGCCACTGGGTCACCCGTAAGATTTTTTTTCTGGTTGGAACAAAGTAGTGAAGTGCGTGAATAAAGAAGTGATGAACCCTTAATAGCTAATATAGATTTAAACCTTTAATCACTTAAACCGCGTATATACTTTTCCAAAAGGCGAAATTGATTCATTGTCTCTGGAATGCTGTTGGTTAAAATTGAAGCCGAATACCTTGTGCTCAATATTTATATATCAATCTACAGGAAGACCGAGTATTTAAATCTAAAATTTACCGATTATGAGCTTCAATTTAATATTTGGGAGACCTGTTTTTTAAGGTAGGCAGCCTACCTAGCAGGTATTGCAATTCCTTATAACAATAAAGTTAATTCAAATAATAATAGGTAACATGGAACTAGCGATCAATTAATACCAAGTACATTTAGTAGTCTAGATACTCTCAGTAGTCGTAACCTCAGTCTACCTATAAAACTCGGACATATTCTGTAATAAGCCTATGAAATGAGTTTAGTCTTGATTATTGGACGGGAACATTTGCGTGTAAGAAATTACAAGTGTTGCAGCATTTCGGCATGGAAAGTAATTACACTCATTCCTAGTGAGGATTTTTTCGTTAACGTTACTACGAACTTTGGTTCGTCAAAATCGAATCCTTCAGCTGGAACATATATTTATCGACTCTAAATTTTCTCAATCCATCTTATTACTTATTTTTTTGTTTATGAATTTACACATTCATCTTCGAAACTAAACTATAAGTATCGGTAACATCAGAATACTAATAATGCACGCAACAATGATTTAATTGTTTTTCTATAGGCCAAGATCAACCGCCTTTACATTGACTATGACTAAGACATGAGTTTATACCACAGAAGAAAATCAATGTTTTTTATTATCATCAAAGAAGTCAAAATGATAAGCGAATTTTATTAAGCTGACCATGAATATGTACACGATTAAGTTTTATGTTTGTATTATTCATATTACTCTTATACGAAATGAATAAATCAAGATTTAAATCGAAATAAGACTTAAAGTTTCGGAAAATATTTCGTATAGAAAACCAAATCTATTAAAAAAACACTTTAGATTGTGCAAATATTATAATGAATTTGTTTACAGTTACGTACTTAAAACCGAGTCGCGAATCGGACCAAGGCTTATTGTAAGACGTAAGCACAGGAAAACATCAGTGTAGAGCCTTCAAAATGACGATTACTGTGTCTCTGTCCCTATATTGCCTCGATATACCTAAGGGGGAATAAAATCTACCAGTGAATGATTGAGTTAATGTAATAAGTATGCAATTGAGCACCAATAGAAGATCGCGTGGTGTTTCAGTGCAGGGCGCAAATGCACGATCGGTCAACGGCATTGGCCTTTAGATTTTGTATTGTAAGCGAAAGCTTGGCAGCATTATTTTAAAATGATATTTTCACTTTTGGACAACCATATTAGAGTGAGATTGATTGTATTTAATAAATGAAATAGGAATAAATTGTGTGTGATATTTGTTACGTTTATCATTTAGCCCAGATATTTAACATACCATAAGACTGGTACCGATAAGTAATTTAGATGTTAAGGTTTTAACAAAATGTGTTTATGTCTAGCATTTGTATACTTACTCATCAATTAAACCGTATACATAAATCTATAGATTTAAAATTAAAAGACGGTTAAATATTCAAAAACATTGGTTTGAAAAGTTTAATTTTAATGTTTAAAAATGTAATGTTTACGTATCATCTTAAACACAAACATTTAATTGATTGTTACTTGAAAATAAATAAATAAATGAATGTCAAAACTTACTTTCTGGTGTAACTTGGCGTGGTACAATTCTTGTTTCCATTTGGGCCGGCATTGTTGCTTTTGTTTTGTAGGTACTGTCTCACTTGAAAGTTCACAGGCTTACACAAAGGAGATACTGGCCAAGTTCTATTTTTAAAATACGCGCGCCAATTTGATTTGTTATTGTTTTTTCATGCTATCGAATGCGCTTAATGTAAGAGGATTGGCTAAAGAGGGCGCGTGTGTAAGGCGCCACAGCTGATCGAGGACTGCAGACCTTATAGTCTTGTTGCGTGTGCATGCCTGACGCATTTTAATGACCATTCACCATCTATGGATAGATTTCGATGCCAACATGTGCCCGTGCACGGAGAAATGCAGCATTTCTACGTTCTAAAACAATGTTGTAACCAAAATTTAAAATTAAAGAACAGTTATTTCCATGCACGAGATAATTTTAAAAATAACTTTTAAATTGTATTAAACTTTTTTTCTTATTTGATAGGCAGTCTTAAATTTACTTAAAAAAGCATTTTTTATTTAAATATCAAATAAATATTTAGTTTTTTGTATATACAATTTCTAAAATTAACAAAATAAACATTTTGAAGATCAAAACAAGCCTTTTTAAGAAAATACGTGACAGCGTCATCTAGTTACGCTACATAACATTAATATAAAACAGCCTTGCACGGGATCGCTCTCGTCTTGATGTAATTCCATAAACTGTCGACAGATGGCTTATTCTAAAGAAAATCTTCTGCTCAACTTGTTATTGTTCAGTTCAGTTATTGTAGAGACAACAGATTTTCTTAGATCACTTGATTACTCAATATGCTATAATACTGTACACTATATGACTGCCAAGCATTTTTTCAATGAATCATCCTTTAACGTCTCATTCCAGGGAACAGCCTCTCCACACAGAATGAAGATCGGGGGTCAACTCTCCACGGGTGATAATATCTGTGCTAATACTAATAATGGACCCACCATAGTTACGGTTACACTATACTAAGACACCAGCCGGGACTAATGACTTCCGAAGCTTGGAGAGACTAGAGCTGATATTTTTCGGCAACAATCCTGCTTAATCTAGCCAAATACTTTGCCATCGGGCACCGCTATAAATGAACAAGTTTCAATAATAAGAGGCAACACAAACCAGCGATCAATTTATTTGAAAATAAATAGTCCAGGTTTTTTTGGCATTGTACTCTCGTAAAAATCTCGGACGTATTCTGTATTAAATATACAGATATTACACATAATTTATACATATTATACAGAAAACGGATAAGATCAGAAATGATTTAATCCGTAAGAGAACTAAAGTTACCGACATAGCCCGCCGGATCAGCAAGTTGAAGTGGCAGTAGGCTGGTCACGTATGTCGCAGAACCGATGGCCGTTGGAGCAGACGAGTTCTGGAGTGGAGGCCGCGTCTTGGCAAGCGTAGCGTAGGACGCCCTTGCGAAAGGTCGCTGGTGGAAGCTGGATGAGAAAAGCGGAGGACCGGGATGTCTGGCGCAAAATGGGGGAGACCTATGTCCAGCAGTGGACTGCAATAGGTTGAAGAGAGAGAGAGATACAGAAAACGAGTATGTTTTCATTTCATGTTAACCTAAATCTTTAGTATTGTCCTCGTTGACAGGAACAAAAAACAAAACAACTAAAAAACCCTACCGGACAGATGATAAATTGGGTGATTATAAAAATAGAAATAGAAAAATGATTGATGAATAAAGAAAAATTGGGGAGCATAAATGGAAAAATTGACTTTTTTTTCACCTATATCATGGAATACCTAACTTACCTTAAGAGCTCATAACAGTCCACTATTGGATATGAGGCCTACTGAAGGGAACGGGCCTTCCCACACTCATAGCCATGAAGATATTTTGCCGTAAAGTATACATATAAGTAATTTTATCTGTTGTTTAGTACACACAATAAAAGTTTTTAGCTTAACTTGGGACTAAATGGCGCTGTGTGAAAGTCAGTGGATGTCTAAATATTTGATTGAGACTAAAATTAACTTGTACTTAAGAGTCGTTTTCAATCAGATCCCACATACCCACCCAGATCAATACATATTTCCAAAATATCATACTTTATAAATATAAAATGGTGTAATAACCTGGCTGAAACGACTTGCAATTTAGAAATATGTATCTTTAGAACTCTACATTACGTAGAGCGTAGAACGAAAACAGAGAGGAAATAAAACAATAATAAAAGATTCAAAAGAAGAAATGCGATGAATGAAAAAGAGCCTGACCACCATGTCAGTAGAATAAGCTGAGGAAAAATGCGTCTTTAAACGTAAGCCCATTATCGCTAATTAAATGTTCAATAATATAATTAACCGACTTCTGATGATCATTATCGCATATTATTGAAGTCGTTGTAGCATATAAGTACTTACATACCAATATTGGTTTTGGAAGCCTCCCATTTGGTTGTGAAAATTCAGATAATCTTTTCAAAGAACAAGCACTTTGGCATTTGTATCTTTATTTAAGATTGGTTACCTTCGTCATTACTTACCATGGACAGGTAATCGTAATGTTTAAATAAGTAGCCTTAATGAAGACACTAATTTGTTCCTTAAATCTTAATTTTAATTACTTGTTAATATGCTTTAAAAACCGTGGCTGCCATTTTTGTATCGTCTCAGTAACGATGCTAAATTAGTTGGAAAGGAAATCCGATGAAGGTTTGAAATTATATAATTTAGATTGGTCAAGATTTGAATTTAGCTCTCCATTCAATTAATGTTAAAGCGATTCTAAAAGCGAGCGGAGGGTAGTAAGTACTCCAGTAAGTGCCCTCGTCCTTAATGATTTAATGGATTTTTTTATCATGGTCATAAGATTTTTCCTAGTAGTGAACCCGTCCTACTTATAATGTCTTACCCGCGACTTCATCCGTGAATCAAAAATAGCCTTAAATATTTCTTATTACATCATTTAACTTGAAAGATAAACGTCTGTTTTGTATTTTTCCCAACACGCCTCATCAGGTTAAACTTTTAACAACTTTGGAGATGCACTGCACTGGTTTAAAAATAACGAATGTCGTAACTTATTTAAAAACTGTATATTTTAGTTTTTATATTTAAACCTGCATTGTATTTTAGCAGTTATCTGATAAGTTTATCCAGGTTGGTGACAGGGGATGGAAATTGTAGAGGTTTATAAAACAAAAGTCGTGAGGCACGGGCGCCAAGTCTTCCAGTAGTGCCATTATTTATAGTGTAATAACATCCATCGACTTCTTTCTAAAAGTACATACGAAATGATACAAACTAAAGAGGTAATGTATGTGCATAAAGCGAAGTCGTCGGTGGGGTTTTGTCACGAAACTCGGGTTCTTACGTTCCAGAAAGCACACTTGTCACGGAAAACAACATTACGATGCCGTTTACCGCCAACTTGTGTATAAGGTCAGAATGATAAATTTAATTGTTTCGGCTATTTATGTAACGCCAATATCAAAGTTACGATTGTCTCCACGAAGTGTTTCAATTGGGTGAATTTTTCGTACAAACTACTTAAAAGCTTTACTTTTAAATTTTAGTTCATGTTATGTTCTCTCCCCCTGTACTTGTAATTACAATTAAGATCGCCAATTTTATAACGTCCCATAGCTTTGCTGTGTAGAAAGGTTCCAAGAAGTGAGACAATTGAGGCTGATGATGGAAAAGAAATACACAATATTACGACATAGTCGACAAAATATAACAATAAGATTATTCCATATCAACATGTCTGTATCATAATGCTATCATTGTAAACGAATAACATAGTTTGATGTCACTATAGATCAATAAATATGATTGCATTGTGCAGTCGTGAATCCAGTTCAGATTAGTCAATCTATGTTAGTCGGCGATCCAGCTTCTAAACTAGTAATCTCAATAACAAATGAACTAGTTGAATATATTCAATATACCTTTAACATTGTGCTTACAATAATGGTGTAATAAGTCACTAGTGGAAACTGGATGACGATCACGGAAGACTATAGGCAATGGTCTGCCGACGTGAAGTAACTCTTTCGAGCTCCAATGTCCGGAAGCAAACACCTAGAGTCCGATTTCCTATCCCACTTTAAACTGATCTGTCTGTCAGTTTATATCCTATAAGCGTCTCTACAAACATGTTTAAATACTTAATTAGATAGGAGAGAAGCGGATCATCATATCAAACGGTGACCACCACTCATAGACATCAGATATGCCAAGAGCACTGCCGTGCAAGAACCCAAGGAGAGGTAAGAGCTATCTTCATATGTACCTTGTTTGAAGAAAGACATGTCGTAACTATGAAAAATGCTTATTTGTAACTCGTATAAAAGCTAAGATTTGTGGGAACGATAATTTTTAAAACGAATACTCCATGTTTATTCTATGTCTACTACTACAAATAGGTAGGTAGCCTCGGTCCTGAGTTGTTTAGGTAGGAACCACTGCAGTGCTTGATATCGTCCCGTGAAATAGAAGTGATTTGCACTTCTATGTTTCGGGATGAGAGCACTGTAGATAGTAAAATTACCGGGTATAAGAGATCTCATATCTGTTGTCTCGGGTGTCGGGCACAGTGCGGCATTGATGGAGAATAGTACTGTTTATCAGTTGTTGGTCACAATCAATGCCATCATGCAATCGTCATGATCAGGCGTATCACTTACCATTAGATAAGCGTTCCGACCGTCCTGTATATTTAACATACATGTATTTTTTTCCTTAGGTTCGTTGTGTAATTTTAAGGTTGAGAGCTATCTGCTCTCACGACATGTCCGGTAAAGCTGTAAAGGCAAACAGCAGTAGTCATTTAGAAACAAAAACATTGACGACAATGTTTATCATACTAACGTTACCCTGTTGAAGGGTTTAGTAATGTGACTGTTATTAATAGAATACTTTATCGATGTCTTGGAAAATATATTTAGGTTCTATTGAACTTGTCAAGTATTTTATCTAAGTTAAAATTAAGGTAACCGAAGCGAAGGCAGGCGGTTGCCTAACACACCGCCAATAAGGGATTAAATCACGGTTTTGAACATTGCTGAAAGGGTTTCTCACCATTCGCCAATGCGACCGTCCGATGACCGAGTCGAATAACCTCGACCTCTCAATGAGGTGTTCTAGAAGGCGAATAAGGTAAACATGTGAATAATATTCAATTAATTTCGAGTTGACCGATTAATAAGTGATTGTATCATTACAAAAACTGTACATACCACTAACGAGCGATAAATAATCAAGATGAATCGACGTCATAATTACGTAAATCGTTTATTTGATTAAACACGTAGACACATATTAGATTAAATAGTTATAAAGCTGGTGTCAAGCTTTAATCTATCGGGATTAAAGCCTATTTGCATGTAATATGGCGATGGCGACTTGCCGATGCTACTTGGCCTGGTTTTTTTATTAAACACATTGTTTTTTTGGTATAAGTAGGCAAACGTTTACACAAATCGCCTGATTGACACCACCCAACGGAAAGTGTTGCCACAAAGGAACTACGAGTACATTGCAACTTTTTAAAAGGGCAGATATGAGAAGGAAATAAAATGAGTTTGTGTCAACTATTTCCTTCACGGCATCGAAACTCAACGAAGAGTATTATTTTTCTGTAAGTCCGAGGTATCCCTGTAGGTAGGTAGGTCCTGGCAAATATCTGAAAGTTCACATTGTATGGTTAAAATTATGATGTTGAAAATGAAAATTAAGTATTATAAGGACTACAATTTTGACGACCCATTTAGTGTAATGGTTGAGACGTCGGCTGCACCAAGGGTTCCGGGTTCGATCCCCGGGCAGTTCAAACATTTGTGTGCACGAACATGTTTGTTTGTATGTATGTATTTACTAAAAAATATAATTATTTTTGTCCGTTGTTTCGAACACCTATTGGTGGCTACAGGCTAATGCTTAATTTAGGGCTAGATATCGCTGTGTGTATGTCAGTGGATATTTATTTATTTACTTTCTACGCGTTTTCATGCCTTTTAGGATGTGCAGTTTATCGAGCATCACAAATGACATAACAATGAACAAACATAAATGCATTCGTTTATGTTCATAAGTTTAAGTGCTAATCAGCTCTGAGGTTTGCCATGAAAAAATCACACTTATTCATCTGTTGTTTTCAATTTGAATTGTGAATTTTCTAGAAGGTGTACATGCATTCAAAATAGTGCATCAGGCGCCGTATTCTAAGTTGCAGTGATTGGCATACAATGTCTGAATTTGGTTATTGTGCAGTGCCTTTGTGTACTAGCGTTAGTCCTTAATCCGTGACGGTCAGTAAGGCGGGAGCGTGGAGCTGCGCGCGCGTCGGCGCAGTACTCGACGTGACGCGCGACCCGCTGCGCGCGCACTGCTACTGCTTTGGTTTCCCCGCAACTAAACGGTAAGGCGCCTTTTTATATTTAAAATTAGAACTTTCGTTTTTTTTATGAACCATAGACTGTAACAAAAATTTTTAACAAATAATTGTATCGTTATTTTTCCATATCTAGAAGGTTTAATTGTGTTTGGCAATTCATATTATAAATTTAAAAATAAGTTTGAAAACAAATTTGAAGATAAATAATAAAAATATAGGTAGCAATTAAGAATTATTTTTCTTATTTTCATTTATTATTTATCGGAGAGCTATATTTTAATATTATAATAAAACTTTCAGGACTTCATATTTTATTGTTATTAGTAGACCATTCATAAACCTAGCAAAATTTTATTAGGAACACTTAATTTATTATTAATCAAAACCTATAAAAATACTGCATACATATTACTGCAACTTTTTATATCTATAAAGAAATTAGCATTCATAAAGCTAAAGGATTTAACGATAGTGCCATAGATGTTGCAATGACCCTGTAGACTTGCGCATATGCAATTCATAATGCATGGTGTATCGTTTGTCAGAATGCGTCTAGTCAATGTTTACGTTCAATAATCATAATGTAATGTGGACGATATGCGCTTTAGAGCTGATAAATACCAATAAAGTTAATAAATAGACTTTTTTAATATTAAACATTTAAGGGTTATACGAGTATACTTTACTCAATATTAAGCACAAAGATATTTTTTTGAGTATGTACGAGTATTGTTTGTTACATGTGTTAATGTGTTCGGTTAGTTAATCACAAATATATTTGATTTATCCGATTGACGTTATTAAAGGTCGATTCAAATAGCTGTTTGAGCGTTCTGTGAACTGCAACGTAGGTGCAGTTTACAGAAATCGATAGCTTGCAAATTGGCTTGATTACTTAAGATATCTAGAACATCTACATTGGCGGCTGCAGTGTCCTTTACTGAGTTTATTTATAACAATCTTGAGCTTAGCCTTTTAAGGTAATTTATAAAGAATCAAAGCTATTGACGCATCAGTTAAAAATGTATCACAGTTTTAATAAAATACTTTGCTATATATTTTAGTAAAGTTGGTGAGAAAGGACAAATTAATAGTAATATCAACAATTTTTTAAATTGGTTGCTACGACGTATACATACACTGGATCCCTGAAGATCCCTTTGAAAACATGGGGTTCGCGTAGTCATTTATGGCCCATTTTCACCGTTGCTTTGTCATCTGGGAACGATTGCCTTACAATCATGGAAGAGCTTATTTTATTAGCCTTATGTGCAGTGGCGTGCACAAAGATTATGAGCAGGGTATGCAAAATGAATGATATGAATAGAAAAATCAATCATTTGAATTCCATTTCTTAAATAATGAGTACATTGCTTGACTGCAGATCGCATATTTTTTAAAAGATGTAGGGAAAATAAGGAGAGATCTTATATTTTTTTATAGTTCATCGGAGAACACAGAGTATGTGCATGCTTATTTGCATATATGGAGTGCAAACCACTGCTTATGTGTAGTTGTGGAAGTAAGACAACAAAGTGCGTGTGCTCCCGCGTCTGACCTTCGGACGATGGCCGTCGCACGTGGTCACTCGCCATGCCATCCACTAATATATTATACTTCACTCTTTTAATCTGATTCAAATAATTTGCTTAGTATGCCAGAAGCCAATCTTCATTACCAATGTTGGGTAGACTTTATTGATTGTGTAATTTTACCTTTATATATGTATGGGTTACGTTAGGTAGGTATCTACATATAAAAACACTGATGAAAATATTGAATACACTCACTCTTATAGTTTCTGACTCCCTTTTTATTGTATGCCGAAATTCAAATTTTTAAGATAGAAAACAATTTTACTCCATGTAATTTTTGCCTGTATTATTTGTGTTATAAACTTATAACAATAAACATATAAATAAGTTTGAATAAATAAATCTTATTTCTTTTAAACACAGTAAATGTATGAGAGTATGCCGACTATAGGATTTGTAACATGAAAATATTATAAATGAATAATTCACTGCATTATCATTTTATCATAGTTTATTTAGCGAGTGTAGCAACAGAATACGGAAGACCTTGCCTTTATCTGGATAAGGCACTTTAATGTCTGTCATATCCAAATAAATTAAAAGGTTATCGACTACGGACCAGACAAATCATCGCCGAAGTCTAATTGTTGGGTATTACGTGTGAACCAATATGTAATATTTCTGTTTACAATACTGTATAAAATGTCAACATTTTCATACGTGTAACTACGGATACAGATCCGTAGTTACTCGTATGAAAATGTTGACTAACATAAATTTTATATCAGTTAATATGAGTACTTATTTATTACTTGAAACTATTGCGACTTCTGTCGTTAAAAAATAAAGGGGAACGTTGTGTTTTAAATATCGTAACGTCTGAGCGTCTATATGTCTGACTCTAATATAGACATTTTGTCCAATTATATTGCCTTTCAATACAGTTTTATGTATTGAAGAGTTCCCCAAAAATTTTTTTTACCAGTAAAACATTAATTTATTTAAAATGTTTGGACATTTCCCAAGTAATATTAATTTATTGTGTTAGGTAGTACCTATTAATTTCCTTTGCATTAGATGCTACAAGAGTTTCATGATAATATGATATTAAGTAAAACAATAACAACATTAAAATTTATCTTTAAATATGTTATGTTTTGTGTTTTATCAAGTAGATTTTCTTTGTAATCGGATAACTAAATTTCAGAATAATTGATAGCAACAGAAGTAACACGAGTATAAAATCATTATATAATGTAGTCTACAAAACTACTTGATTGTAATATGAATAAAGTCAATAACAAAAAATATTCTGTAGGCAGTGGTTGGGTGACCAAACGAGTAGATGACTCAGTTAACATAAACATTCATAGATTGGAGCAATATTAGTAAACACAAAGCAAGTCTCAACGAGCACGAGTATTCTAATAATGACAATTTGTTACTCGTGTAATTTAACCTTTTCAACGTTGGTGTAGTAGCCGACGTCTCAACCACCACACCAAAAGGTTCGTCTGACTACAAATGCTTATTCATTCGAATTGTTTTTGAAATGATCTTTCACGATAAAATTTTTCATTCTTTATTTTACCCTGTTGACTTTTCGCGTCAAACCGATATGTCTGTTATTATTTTGTTTGGCTCTGAATATGTTTATAAACGAAGGTCACGACGATATCGGCATTGACGAATATCATTGTAATTGTGTACATCTATACTCGTACAAGTACGCCAACATAAGCTGCTATTTGTTTGTGTATTTTACATATTTAATAGCAATTTTTTTGCTAGTATTTTTTTTTAACTCGTTGTGGTAAAATTATGATTTGAATAATTAATAATATAACTTACCCAAAAAACTATTATTAGCAGTTCACATCTTGTGCTTGAGGTATAGTTAATCCATGATATGACAGTTGCATGTACTTAGACGACATAGTTTACTTGACGAACGCGACATTGTTTAAGCTGTAATTTACATTAAAATATTAAAATACATCGGATTCTACGAGTCTTTGTCAAATTTCTAACTAATGGTATTTCAGGAATGATGGAATGATAAATGCAAATGCTATTTCAAATATGAGGTATCGATGTCTGTTTATTAATATACATAATTCAACCAAAAGTATTATAAATACGCGTACTGATATTAATTGTATTTAAAAGGTGTGTTTGTGTTTTTCAGTATGCTTAGTTTTAGAATCTTCATGAAACTTTAAGTATTGAATACGTTTTAGACAATAGCATCATTGAGGACCTTTTAACTTTTGTCTCAAACGAAAACTGTGAAAATACTATATTCTTAAAATATTACGTGGTGTAGTTAAATTTTGTTTTAAATAGGCGAGTATAAATAAAATTGTTATTTAACGGAATGGAAGTGGCCGCTTTTGATAACTAGATTGAGGTCACATCACCACTATTAATTACGTAGCGATGATAATTTGTTCCGCATTCTGGACTTAGGATCCCTTAAGTTTCTGAAAAATTGAGGGAAAGAATACAAACATAGTAAAATTAATGCACAGGCAGTTTTATTTTACAAACTGACTTGGTAAAATAAACGAATGAAAATATGAGATTAAAAAAAGTCATCTAAACTTTTCTATTCACAACTATTCTTAAAACAAAGACAAAACTATTTTAAGTCGATTGTTTCACGAGTGCCCTTTTTTAGTTAATACAAAACATTAAACTGGCATTGTAATATTTTAATACTGATGTGATGATAAAAAAATTACGTTTTTAAAACTCCAAACGGAAAATTTCATAATTAAAAAAACTACAACTTTTACTCCTTGTCTCTTTTTGCAATCATAAAAAATATATTCATGCGACTACGGTACCTATTCAGATAAGGTGCATAAAGTTTGATAAAGATTTAAATTACGAGCGCGTGTCCTACGTTAACAATCTTTGTTAATTAATTGAGTTTATATCACGCCTCTCTTTCACTATCTACGTGTATTCTGCATTGTAAAATCTCGTTGGAATGTGCATACAGCTTTAGCACAGCTTTATGTCGTATAAGTTGTATTCAATTATTTTATCCCTACTCGTATACGTTGCTAAATAAGGTTTATATTCGCATTGTTTTCAAGTCCTGTTGTAAGTTGTTTAGTTAGATGGGCAGTGTACCCTAGCTGTGAGGTTTCCTTAGTTTTTTTGCGTGAGTCTCGAAACTGGTTCTGAAACCCTCCAGCTCTGGTTACGTTTGCCGAATACCAAGGTCAAATCTGGACACAAGACGGGCAACTACTAAATTTTCACAGATAAAAATCTGTGTTCAACCTTAATTTTAAACCTTCATTATTATTTGCATTTCCATTTTTGCACCGGTGCAATGATTTAAGTAAGGTCACTTTGTATATGAAAGGCATTCTAACAGCATTTAAATTAGTGAAAATAAACGCATTGATTTACATTTTGTTAATTTATGTATTATTTAACATTAATTAAGCATTAATGATATAATACCAGACATTACAAAAACTTCTCAATGCGATAACTAGGTACACTAACATTTTTTTGGAAAATTGAGTTTGTATTAAACCTAATTTATTTTAAGTATGCCCTTCTTGTATTGGCAAGCTTCATACTTTTTATTGTATTGACAATGCAACCTACAACTACCTAAATTCAATAACCTAATACATTTTTGCTTTGTTTAATTCAAAAATATTTGAGGAATTTACTCATGAACATGATAAAGTTCTTGAACTGTGCGAAAGTCTTAAACAAATGGAGTATGTTGAAGGGTCTTTATAGCAAAGTTTATTTTGTATCAACCAACAAGGTGCGTTGTTTACTTGTTATTTATAAACAGGGTAAAGATATGTTCTGAAAACCGAAAGCGGGCTTAATCGCCTGCCGGCGGCTCGACCGGTAGAGCCCTACAAAAAACATGGTCCAAGGTCAGTTAGCCGGTCATGACCGTGCTTGCGAGCGATGTTTATTTATTTCGCTCAATTAGAATACTTGTTCAAACAACGATCTGGTATTGTGGTAACTGTAGGAAATTGTCTTTTATTGGTACTGGTTTTAAAATGATTTCCGCGTTCTATAAATAAGTTTGGAGATGCGTGCGTTTTAGAATACGCTTGATTTAAACTTTGGAAAATTTGTTATGTAGATAATCGAATTAGAATATCATAACGTTGTCGTATTAAACAAATAGTTTTATTTATTTATTTCTGTAGGCAATATTCAATGCAAATGCTAATTAGTCCTGGTTCATATTTTGCACAGTAATTATCGCATTTCAATGTAATATGTAGTTGTTACGAATTTATATTTTAGTGTAATCTAAAACGAGATGAGTATAAAACATTAAGGATTAATTAGGTTCCTAGTGTTCAACCATTTACTAACATAGACGTTGTTTATTTTGCAACAGTTTTCTTGGTGATCTGTTTTTCTCATTCCGTCAGTGAGTACAAAATAGGAATGTTGAATAACAGATAAACTAAGCTTTATTTTTCGGATTTTCAAAACAACTTATTTATTTAAATTTTACATAAAACTACTAAGTCACTGCTTCAGATTATAAAATAATTCCCTTGTTAAAGTTGTGAAAATCACATATTAGCATTTCATTTCATTTAGTTTCAGAATTAGCATTTCAATTTTTAAACCATTAACATCCCATGAAGTTAAAAACTGCCATGCTTAATAAATAAATTAAGAAATAAAACAAGTGTTTTACTCAAATGTTTTAGAGGTTACTCTGATTAATTGCATAACCAAGGTTCTTAAGAGAGTTGAAATTTCTTTAATTGTTTGAATCCAATTAATAGAATTCAAAAGGAAATATTTTATTCCTAATTGCAATTTAATTGTTTCAAAACATTTATCAAGTGAAAAGTTCTTAAATTAATTTGTACTTAACTTTAATTAATAAAACTTGCAGTATGTTAAATAAATATGATCAATGACGGCATATGATTCTGAATGTAGTCAATAATAATATAAAAGTTACAAAATCGTCACAATGTGAGCATGCAAACTCATAACTATACCGTAAAAGCCCTTTCAGTTAAAAATGATAAGCTGTTCAATCTTTATCAAGCTAAGGTTCAATATAGACCATTTTTTTTGTATTACTAAGTGAACAGGACGGTCAGGCCGCTCACCTGATGGTAAGTAATACGCCTGACCGCCTGATAACAGAGCGGTGTTGAAGGAGAACGCCAAATGATAACCAGTTATTATACTCCATCAACGCCGCATTGCGCCTATCACCCGAGACAATAGATGTTAGGTATCTTATTCCGGTAATTTCACTAGATCTGCCACTGTTTGAAAGTCGAAAACCAATAAAAAAAGTTACCAAGACATGCGTGGCTAATTGGTATATTTATCGATTTGATTGTATGGCTGTACTAGAATCCAACAATACCTCTTTTGGATTCAAGTGGATAACCAGGTAAAGTTTACAGCAGCATAATGATGCTACAATAGTAGGTACAATGGTAGGTCAACAGTGGCTCGATGGTGTGGACTGTCGCCCTCCTACCGGGAGGGCTGAGGTTCAAATCCCGACACGTACCAATGCGTTTTCGAATTTTCGGCAAATATATGTACGTTATCCGACGCCCGTACGGTGAAGGAAAACATCGTGAGGAAACCTGCGCACGCCTGCGAAGAGATTCAATTCAAGGTTGTGCGTGAAGTCGTCCAACCCGCACTGGGCCCGCGTGGATGACTAAGGCCTAATCACCCTATACGGGTAGGGTCGTGCCCCTCGGTGTATATGATGTTCTGATATCCTGGGGTATGTAGGTACTACAAAGGTTTTAGCGTATAAGAAAGCGAAACGGATAGCCTTTGGCCGTTAACGATCGTGTTGATTAAAGGGTTAAAAATAAACGACTTACTCCCATTTTAGTTCGCTCGATCGTCACTTGTATACATTAGATCATAATTAGATTCTTGTTTGTTTATATAAGTATTTTTTAGGCTAGTGGTAAATCCAGGTAACTTGTGATGTATTGTTTGTAAAACTGTGGACGTTTTAAATTATCTTCCTTAATCGGTTCATCTGCTACTGCGTCGTACCCTATGCCTAAATTATAATAAGAGTACAACTTACATGACTTACATCTATAATTTGAGTACGGTTACAAATTCTGGTCCAAACGTAAATTTTCCTACTAATGAAGTTATTAATCGGGTGAAATTACATGATCGGAACTATCTTATTGTCAGTGTTTTTAATCCACCTAACGGCATGCTACTTGGCTAGGTATATGCAGTGGCATGCAAATAGATTATGAGTAGGGTATGCAAAGTGACAGGAATCGCAAAAATAATAAATAATTTATATTGTTGTCAAATTGAGTGCTGTTGATTACAGATTGCCTATAGTTTCAAATCCGGAATCATTTTATATGTTGGCGATTTTCCGAGTTGTCTAGACGCACAGGGTATGCACCGCTGTTTTGTATAAAAGGAGTGCACGCTACTGGGTATATGTACCTAATGCCGTGTTGGTAGAGTAGCAGGGACCCAACGGCTAAAACTGCCCACCGATCTTATGTATTTCAGTCAATCAGGTGGTTCGACTTGCAATGTCCTTTCGAAACTTAGAACAATATCAAATGTGACTCGAACTATCAACCCTACAGTCTTTCCAGTGATTCAAATCCATGACTCCCTAAATTAAGCTGCGGTATGATCTGTACACTTTGATTCCTAGGCCACAGAAGTAGTTAAGTACCTATAAATGTTCTTTCTTTCTATCAGTATTAAACTTTTACTCAGAGTAGGCTGGATCCTGAGTCATCTTAATATTGAAAAATAAAAAAAAACTTAGTATAGGAAACTTATTGTCTGTGATAGATAAATACTTTCTAAAAATATTAGTTTAATTTTTCATATCTTACGCCAAATGCATCAGGTATTTGAAACAACGGGTAATTGAAACAAAACAAGGAAGACCTATGACCTTCAGAAGTTTGTGCAGTGTTCAGTCCAATGTTTGTTACGCTTCAACTTTTTAAAGCTTATCGTTGTTTAGATAGATAATTAATTTATAAAAATATTAATTTTATTTTTCATTTATCTCACTCCAAATGCATCAGGTATCTATACAGGCATCTCCTATTGCATAGTTTCTGTAATTCGAGCTATAGTCTGCGGTGAAGTAATACTTACCCGCTGTAATTCGCGTTATTACCAATATTACACAATGACACTATTATAATATCTAAGGACAAGAATTGCGTCTCCTTTACGATATGATGATTCTGTGTGCTAACCTACTCAAATGTCATGCAGTTTTCCTATCTTAGAATTATGTATTTATGCATTATGTAAAATATGTATCTTGGCTTGTATTTATGATTATTATGATTCAATATGCTATTATTTTATTGGTGAAGTAATCCCGGAAAACCAATATATTTAGTAAGTGCTTATTTAGGGACGGTAACAAACTAAAAATATACGATTACGATGCTGTAGATAAAATTTGAATACGTACTGTGTATTCAAATGATATCTTTCAAGAGAGCTTGTAAAATTAGCGGGTATGAGACCTAGCATCTGTCGTCTCGGGAGACGGGCGCAGGACAGTGATGACGGAAGATAATGACTACCTATTATTATTTATTTATTACATTCTTTATTGCACTCTACACAAAAAACAACATTAAGGATATATATAATTTTAACAAGTATAATGGGCGGCCTTATCGCACATGGCAATTTTTTTATTATTTATTTCCTTCAACACAGCATCTGTCATGGTCAGGTGTATCACTTACCACTAGGTGAGCGAACTAACAGTCCCATTCACTTGATATCAAAAAAGATCTTATTCAGTGTTTAAGAAAATCACATTTTCTTCGACACATCTGATGTTAGTGACCTAGCAACATTCTTAAAATGTATTAATGAAATAACCAAACTTTATATTCTTTTCAAATGCTCTTGAAATACATAGATTATTTTTATAAGTACCTACACCCTAGCCAAAACATCTTTTAATTAAAATCCTAAGTATTTAATAGTTTTCTTTACCCATACAAATAGGACCATCACGAACTACCAATCAGTAAGAAGCATTATGCCTGATTACATAGTAACTTCACTATCTGTATGGTAATAAAATCCAGATCGTATATCGTTTGCATATAAGTGACAAACGTAATTAACGAGTTTCCAGTCACTAAACAAATACTAGCATAGGGCTGTACAACGCTTTACTAGCTTACATTAAACAAGCCGTTTTGTAAGAGACAACTACTGTCATAGCGTTGGATTCTGTAAAGCTACGTGTAACGGTCGCTTGCTAAAGATCACAGGAGTAATTGTAACAAAACAAGGAAGACATATGCCCATCTGAAGTCTGTGAAGTGTTCAGTTCAATGTTTGTAACGCTTCAACATTTTTAAGAGTATCGTTATTTATTTTAGAGATTTATAGGTGCACATTACTTAAAAGGTGAGGTATATAAAGCGAATGGAAAGACGTTAGCAAGGTCAAGAACCGAATTATCTATCTCTAAAGGGTTATTACATATTAAATTTAATAATGGCACGAACCTCGTTACATCATGACGAAAATTGGTGGGAAAAAGGCAAAGATGTACCTATTGCATTTTACACTACTATTGTGATCTGACTGCCTGGCATGCATTATGAGATGTTCTGGTTATATTAAAAAATAATATATTCAATTTTTTTTTGCATATATCCCTTGATTTATTTGCGCTCTTCATAATAAGTTATGTTGATTACCAATCAATCATAATACACAAAGATCTCAATTTCAAACATATTTAAGACTCCTTGTTCCTTTGCAAGGTTACAATTGAATTTCGTACATCCTTTCTGGGCAGCCCTACGAAGTGTAATGGAAAGCTATTCCCACGTAGGAGCAGGCTGGTCGTGACCAGGTAAAGCCTGTTCCTAGGCGTAGCTGCCGGCAGGCTGGCATTTCTCCGCACTTTCTCCCCTGCCTACCCTAAAGCGATTAAATGCACCGATTGCATCTAATAGTATGGTCGTGAGCTGTTTTCCCAATTATCAGCATTCACGCAACGCTATTGCCTCTAACTTTATGGTAGGCTCAGTCTTTGTAAACTAGACGTTCATGTTCACTTACTTAGTATGCTTTAAATTTCTAGTTGTTATATGACGCTTTCTACATATAATAAAGAAGTTAGTGGCAGTCTGTCAGTAGCTATCGTTATGCAGAAAATGGCGTAAGGTAAGAGTTTCCGAGATGATAAAGTTTTCTTTGCAATCCACTCATAACACAATAAACTTAGAGATTGTCTGCTACGAGTAAATACTAAAATGAATCAAATATACACCTTTATTTTAAAAAGATATCTGGGATACCATGATTTAAGATTAACCGTTGGTTACGAATAAAGTAAAACATAAAAAATAATTAAGTAAATATACCCGCTTTGTTCGAACATGAGTTGTAATGTTTGTTCGCTTTAACTGAGAAAGAACGTTAAGCGCTTAGGCTGTTTAGGTAGGAATGAATGTTATGAAGAGTCGTATAACCAATTTAAGTATTGTGCATCTTTGCTTATTGCCCTCGATGCGTTATGGCGTTGCTAACTTCCTACATTAGTCGTTAATGATTTTTCTATTGGATCGTGACTAAACGACGTTTATTTACGCTCGCTTTCAACAGACGTTGTAGAAAGTATTGCTACAGTTTATTTGTTAATCATGCTACAGCCTTCGTAGTTCACCTCAGGATGTAGAATTTTGCACTAGGCGTTAACCCAGAATCTGCAGGAAGATGGTGTTACAGTTTGTCTTGTGTAATTTGCAGTCTCTTGGTTGTTGTGGTTTAAAGTTTAACTGTGTATCAGGATGAAGGGAGAGAACCACTTGAAATAACTGGACACTGTCTTAAGAACTTCTTCGGCACGAGATTCAGGTTTGCAACGTGCATGGGTTGGGATACCTGGTGGTGAAAGAATAAATTGTTCCAGTCTCACCACAATGCAACACTGTGTTCAGTATATCTATATATATATTGGACTTTGTGATGAGAGAAATAAAATAATAAACTAACTACTAACTATCTTATTTTTTTAATATGCATCAATAATTGAGAACAACAGATGTAATTTGTAGTAATTGCACCGCAACCACAATGCAATCACAAATGTCAATTAGTTCGTTAAATTCCAGATATATACCTATTACTTGAATACGAGTATTGGTATATAAACATACGCAGTGGCGGGACTATATTAAGCACTGCATAGGTACCATATTTCCCGACAACGCAGAAAATCGCTATCATTTTAAAATGTCACTCCTTATTGTCTTCTATCGTTAAATGGCATTCAATCTGCTGTCAACAATAAATATTTTTGCGTCTAATATAGGTAATTCAATTTGCATATTCTACCGATAATATCTGTCTGTGAATGGAAACCGATCCTAAGGAATATAGTCGACATCATATTGACAAATATAATTATGTCGAATTGACTAATTGCCAAACAGCAACAAGCCTTGGCTGACTTGCTAACGCGCTTGATCATAGCGTCTTCTAACCTGTTGCCAAAACTTTAATCTCAATTTGCCTTCTATTGTATAGTACCAAATCGTTTACATCTTTACTGAATGTTTCCCCCTGCTGATCGAATTTTGAATCACTTGCACTTGGGTCGTCGATCGCTAATCTCCAGACGGCATTATTCGACTGATTATTTAGATTTTTAAAACGATTCGCATCGGATTTCTCCCTTAGATAGCGTGGAAGGACACTTAATAGCATGTTGTTGCCCTGAGTAAGCGTGGGTAGCGACTGAAGTTTTAAGGGGAACTGCATAATTGAGAAGGTCTTAATGCGACAGTTTGGAGTTGTAACGTATTCTTAGAATGATGTCTCCGTAAATTTTACAGTCTGTGTTCGGGAACCAAATGAATAAATTCGAACATATTTAAAAGTTCACTTTATAGTTTAGTTCATAATCATAGTTCATATTTTCATATATTGTTTTTTAAAGCCTAAATTCAATGCTTAAAATAAGAATCCAATGTTTTATTCTGTGCCTCAAAAACAGGTATACATTAAAAATTAAAATATGTTTTTTTGCGTGACATTATTGTCAAATATCCAAAAAAAAAGATTTTTCCCCTGGCATTTGTCATGGTAATAAAGGTCTCCATAATCTATTTAAGCTCTTACGATTTTTTGAATAATGGAGAAACTTCTTATAACCTTTCGTCGATAGAACTTCCAATTTTGTAGTATAAGACTCCATAGTGTGCCTCGCTCGATACTTTTGCGGAAGGTCATCAATGGTGGTACGGGGATGAACAGAATATCTGCTGCAAAATGGATAACCTATTAATAATAATGATTATTGTTATGGTCTTTGTAACTTTAATGTGTATTGGTGTAATTAAAATACATTTACAAGCACTCTGACTCGATTGCTCGCACGTATTAAATATACCTAATGATACTGTACTTTATCAATTGGTATTAAAGGTTATGCGATAATTATTTTGATAACTGAGTTTATAAATATAGGTCGGTAATCTGAAGGACACGCTACTTAAATATAGTTTGTGTAGTCGAGTTTTAGAGTCTTATTATTTATATTATCGTACAATCACGCCAATTACGAGTACATGGCCGACAGAGCGACTGATTAAAAGGTGAAATTTAGATTTATAAAGCTGTTACTGTTAACTACCACAAATTTCAATATATGATAGCCTATGACATGAAAATACAGATACACTACGCTTGGAATTTATTTATAATCTAACTATTCTATGACTCAAATAATGATCGACTTACCTAAAAGAGTAGATAATTGTTATCTGAATACAGACCGTTGGATGATAGTAAATCATCGATTTGGTGTAATGGTTGAGAAGATAGCTAATTATCTTTTAATAAGGACAACAGAACTTACATTTATGTAAGTTAATTAATAAACAATTTATCTAATTAAATTGGTATTATTTTAATAATACCCATTAAATTGCTGTTCTACGTATTAACACGTATTCGTATATTATTAAGTAAAACATACGTCAAAAATATAACAAGCCACCAAGATAAATGCGGTCTAAAAAACTCCCATATACAAATGATTTGGCTACATTTGTAGGCTTGCAACAAAATATTATCATTCAGTCAGATACATGCTCGCACAAAGCACGAATTGATTCTATAATTAGTTGTGCACTTAGGTATTGGTGGAGGTGTCGTATTTTAGTGGATACATTGCGTGGAACGGATATACTTACCAGCTGTAACCAATTATGATAATCTATGATACGGTTGGTTATTTTTAATAAGTATGGAATGTCACATACTTCTTTTTTTAAGGGTAATCAAATGGTACCTTTTCTCTCACATCTTATGTTCACTAAACTAAACTGTAAATTTCTTGGATATTCTTCTTGTATTGATTCTGTGCAGAGTCATTCATCGATGATGCATTTGATAGCTGTATCATCAATGTGTTGGTCTAACTCAAATTCAGAGGCCTAAATCAACTCCAGATCCCCAGAAGTATCTTTATTTCGTTAAATAATCTATGGATCCGAGTTCCGATTCCGATCCGATAGCCGTCCAATACAATGCAAACATTGTTTTGCATATGTTTTTGATTTAGTCTTAGTGCCTTTTATGTGTGACACAGACATTAAATTTACAAAAAAGTTAAATTTACAAAAAAAATTTTTTGAATATTTTATAAAACAATCCGCGTACATTCATAATTTTTTTTCTGTCTGAATTAGACAAATACCTCATACAATAATACGGTTCATAATGGTTATTAATTTAAATAAGCTTATGATTGTCGTGTCACTGAACGAGAACATAACCATAAACGTTGACTTGAATTATTATATCATCTTTACAAGGATTACATCACAGATTTTTATCATTTAGACATTCGCGGTAGTTTTTTTCCAAGTTCGGGAAGTATCAAAAACTATGATCATGATAAAAAATAAAATATTACATCTTAATTGTTTTTGTTCTTACGTAATATATGAGGATCATTTCAGGTTTGATAGTAATGTTTATGGTTATATCGGGTCAAAGTAATTATTTCGAGTTGTAAATATTCTAGCAAGTTTGTTGCACTGTTATTGGTATCCAATAATATAACTGCATTTTGAGAACACAGTAATTACGATCCGTGTGGAATCTTAAGCACTTTGCTTTGTTTGTTTTCTTGTACCTTAATTAATTTTTTGTCGTCTAAGAATTTATGAAACCTTATAAGTTTGTAACTTTTGTATTGCGTTATAATATTAATATTATAATTAAATATTAAGGAACACAAGTAGCATTTTCCTTTTAATATTGTTGTACCCAACAGGGTTATAATAACAACCTGTTCAAGGTCTTATCACCTTATTAAAATATTATAACATTGAAATGATAAAAGTAAAAAAAAACTCGTAATAGGCCTAATAGGCCTTTCAAACCTATATTTTGCCTAATGGATTTACGAAAGATCACATGGTTTAAATTGTTGCACTTACCTTTTAAGTTATAGTAGGTGGTTACCTTTACCGGTTGCCAAAATCATTTTATGAGAATCAGTTATATAACGTGACCTACTTAAGAATCAGAGTGACTTTTTTATGAAATCTTATCAATGCTTGTTCATTGAGTGTTACGATTTTTTTGTGAGGCAGCATAGTAATAACTTTCTAGATCTATTAAGGTGTATTTTATTATGTGAGTTTGAATCTGAATAAATATATTTTATTATATAAACTTCGTCGGTGGCTTATTGGTGTGGACTGTTGCCTTCCGATCTGGAGGGCGCAGGTTCAAATCCCGCCACTTACTGATTGTATTTTCGAAGTTGCGCAGTCATATCAACGATATTTAAAGCTCTTATGGTGAAGGAAAACATCGTGTTCGTGAGGAAACCTGTGCACGCCTGCGAAGAGTTTGTAAGGTTGTGCGTGAAGTCAGCCAATCTGCACTGGGCCCCACTGGGCCTGGTGGACGACTACGGCTTAATCACCCTATACGGGTAGGCTCGTGCCCCTCGATGGGGACGTTTCATGAGCTGTTGATGATGATCGGAATTGTCGGTCATTAAATGGTGATTGATTTAAAGTGCTTTGTTAGGTATTTAGCCGTTGGTTCTGGCTATAACATAAGGATGGTAGTCGTTAAGAACTAGCAATACGCATTGAACCCCGACGCTGTGGTAGAGTACAGCTGTGGGCCTGAGTCTTCCATACGGGCCGAGTGCGGATTAACCAACTTCACGCAAAACCTTTGAATCTCTTCGTAGGCGTGCACATGTTTTCTCACGATGTTTACCTTCACCTTAAGACCGTCAACAACAATCCTAAAACTACACTGATATCGTCAACCGCTACGTCCATCGAGTCTTAGTGTCCGACCGAAGGTCTATTTTCGGCCGAAGCCGAAGCCGATTAATCGGCAATCGCCACAATCTTCGCAGAAGCCGAAGCGCGCGAAGTTTATAAGCTCTTAGTAATTTTGTTCAATATTGTCTACAAGCTACAATTAATGTTATAGATTATTTCAAAACTTCAATATATTGACTGTCTCATATGGAAGTGGGTTCAAAGATGATAAAAAAAGTTTGTGATTTATTCGTAAAAAAATAATCATTTATTTATTAAGTTATTATAAATCTTCGCGAAACCTTCGCTTCGGCCCAAAACCCGGCCGAAGCCGAAGGTTTCGCCTTTTGGCCGAAGGTGCCGAAGCCGAAGCTTCGGACGGACACTATCGAGTCTTCATAAATTTGCTACAAATTCTACAGGTCATAAGTACGTAATTCCCAATTATTAACATATAAGCATCGCATAAGAATCGGACAATACCCGACCAGTTAAAATCTATCAGCTCCCTACTACCATAATTAAGCTAACGATTGAATCTATTGCCGTTCTTCCGACTTAACTCATGAAACATTCAGCTTATCGGCAATAGGTTCTTCGTACTAAAATCCCTGTCCATTGCCACTTCAAATTTCACATCTTTTGGGCAATGTCAATGACTTTTAAGATTTACCACGGATATTCTCATTCGGATTGTGTATGATTACCTAACATAACGCACTCCATAGCTCGTTGGGCAACCTTAAGTGAGCGACCGTTTCGTTTTAGTAAGACTCATCATCATCAGCTCATTAAACGTCCCCACCGAGGGGCACGTATAGGGTGATTAGGCCTTAGTCGTCCACGCGGGCCCAGAGCGGATTGGACGACTTGACACACAACCTTCGAATCTCTTCGCAGGCGTGCATGAAGGTTTCCTCACGATGTTTTCCTTCACCGTAAGAGCGTCGGATAACGTACATATATTTTTCGAAAATTCGAAAATACATTGGTACGACTTATTTGAATATATTAGTACGACTAACCATAATAAATATACCAAGCCTAACAACCTATATTGTATACAAAATACAAATGACATAAATTCAGAATTACTTAATAACTACGTTCCCTCAATAAGACTTAATGCATATTACTATCGCAGTATTCACTACCGTAGAGAAGAGAGATCATAAAAACATATAAAGAGTACAAACCTCTTAATATATATAACTCAACGCACAGCCCGAACCACTGGATGGATCGGACTGTAATTTGGCATGTAGGTAGATGTTATGACGTAGGTATCCACTAAGAAAGGATTTTGATTTATTCTATCTCCAAGGGGATAAAAATAGGGGATGAAATTTTTTATGAATCTTTGTCAGATTTAAATGTATCGGGCTGAGACTTTGCATGCATAAAACTATTATGACGTAAGAATCCTCTAAGAAAGCGTTTTGATAAAATTTACTCCGAAGTGCATGAAATAGAAGATGAAAAATGTTACTACTTAACTCGAGCGAAATTTCTTTTCTAGTATACAAAACCGTAAAATGTTTCGGTATATTAAGAAAACATATTGCAGTTTTTGTAACGTGTATTTTCGATTTACCGTAGAAAATTATGCGTGGT
The DNA here is from genome assembly GCA_019425675.1 of Leucinodes orbonalis. Lineage (NCBI taxonomy): Eukaryota > Metazoa > Arthropoda > Insecta > Lepidoptera > Crambidae > Leucinodes > Leucinodes orbonalis. Next base: position 51,103 of record PQWD01002127.1, on the reverse strand, counting down.
AGAATCTCTTTCTTTCCATAGGTCTCACCCAGTTTCACGGCAGATGTATACGAGTAATTTATAGGTTTCTTCTATTGTTACCTAAATAATAGAAATTATTTTGGAGAAGTCTTAATCGTTTATCGATTAGAAAATAATAGGCGCAACAATACATATAGTGTTTCAAATTGTACTTACATATTACCGAATGAGTAGATATTTTCATAAACAGAACTAATGTGGGCCACGTGTGACTTTTAAAACTTTTATAGGGCAAGATAGGTCAAACTTTGTTTGCTTATCGGTCTACCGTGCGAACAATATCTATAAAAGGATTGTTAACCTGCCCAGGTTATTTTGAACTGTAGGGCAATAAAATCAATATCCTTTATACGCCGCCGTATTTGTGCGTATATCTACGTAGCTATTTGTTGAATAATGCCTGGTGGAACGCAAAATGTACTCATAGTTGTTTTTTAGATATCATAAATGATCACGTTCAGCCCACGGCTGGACCAGTTTTCCCCAGTGATGTGTAACTGCTTCCATGGTCTAACGCGATCTGGGGTTCATGAGTTCGAATCCTGCGGGGAGACCACATAGTATATATACTTTGGGATCTTTCCTCAGTTTGGTTAGGACATTGCAGACTAAATCACCTGAGTCTCTGAAACAGAAGGATGATTTTTGCTTTGAAGGGAGAGGTTATGCCGTCGGTCCCGGTTGCATACTTAGCATGGTGGTCCCTGTTATTCTCCTATCCGCATTGGGTCAACGTGACGGATTGTGGCCCGATCTCCACACTGGGTGTGAAGGCTTATACAATGCAATTAGATGTTAAAGGCTACTTGATTGAAGGTATCTTAATACTTATCTACTATAAATAGCGCCAGTTGAACTTAAAGTACATTTCTCATTTTATTTTCAACCTATCGCAGTCCACTGCTGGGCATAGGTGTACCTCATTTCGCGCTAGATATCCCGGATCTCCGCTTTTCTCATCCAGCTTCAATCAGTGACCTTCAAAAGTACATATCGGACATAAAATAAGTACCGATAAAATAATAATAAATGGCAAGCAGACAGACAAGGCCGTGTGGCTATCACGTTTCCTTTATTACCTTGCATTTTAAGGCTACAATGGTCGCTCACCTGACTGCAAACACACATTTTATTCCCACGATTTAAAATGTTCAACCACTACAACTCATAATCATGTCATTTGTTCGATATTGACGTGTTTAAGCAGACGTGAAAATAAAACCAGGTACGTTTTTGGTTATTACTAAGTTATTAAAAACATGGACCAATGGTAAGTGATACATCATGAGCTCATTAAACGTTCCTCACTGAGGGGCACGAGCTTTCCTGTATAAGGTGTACGTTTATGCCTTAGACGTCCGTGCGGATTGACGAACTTCACGCTCAACCTTTGAATCTCCTCGCAGGCATCTGAAGGTTTCCTTATGATGTTTTCTTTATATAATTTCGAAAATTCGAAAAGACATTATTACGTGGCGGGATTGGAAATTGCACCCCCCAAGTCGGAAGGTAACGGGCCGTAATCCACGCAATGCGAAATGGTTGGCGTTTATGATTACCAAACTGAGAAAGTACCTGGGACCATCGACGTATCGACCCTCCCGATAGCGAGACTCAAAATAATATTGTGTCGGTAACCCGGGAGACATCGGAAGATAGCGAGACTCAAAATAATATTGTTTCATTTGATAGTTGTTTAATTTGTGCGATCGACAACCGAACGCGCTATCTACTCCATAAAGTATTCACTCATTTCTCTTACAAAGAAAGGTTCCGAATTCTACAGTTCAATAATTATTGGAGTGTACCTTATTTCAGTACCTACGAGTTTAGATACTGATGATAATCATGAACGAATATTAAAGGTTTACAATATCGATATTTTGATTTAAATTCTATTTATATTAACGACCAAGCAATGATATTTTAGCAGGCTATGTGTATGTTTGAAAAATATTTATCTATTTATAATCCTTCGTCTATAGGTCAAACATCTAATCTTTGAAGACAAAAAGGCATATTTTTACTGCACAGTTTATTCGTTAATGATTGATTCTTAAATAGATTTTCGGGAAAGCTACCATACAATAGAGACAAGGTTCGTGAATCAGCTTTGCCAATAATTGTCGGATCAGTAAAATTGTTGACGTTGAGGGGGTAATGTTAGGTTTATGATTTTTAATTTTATTTATTTGGTCGAATAAACAGTTACAAATTATTGGACAGTAACACTAAGTGATGTTAAACAGTATCAAAAACTTTGTTACCAGCACCGTTTACCACGTTTGAGGTATACAATATTAGCATTGACAAGAGAGAGAATTGGTTTTCACTATATATAATGTCACGGACCTCATATATACTTAAAACCTGCTTTGCATTCGAAGTGTGGGACGCCCTTTGCCCACGGGATCTAAGTCAAATCTAGACAACAATAACATACAAGCAGAATAAAGAGTGCTTTAATGGGGAGCCCATGTTTGATAGTGATCTTCAATAACTTAAAGATTTTACACTCATTTTACAGTATTCATTATTTTACTTTACTTTTTATTTACCTCTTAAGAAATATGTTATAAAGTTGTGATTTAACTATGACGTACAAAGAATTATTTAAACTACCTTATAACTAGATGCTTTACAGGTTAGAAGAAACATATGCCTGTATTCAATTTAAAATTCACTTTTTTAGGTAACTGTAAATAAAAAACTTTTGCAATATTTTGGTCCTAATCCTGACACTATGCTAAAATTGCCTTTCTTTATTTCTCGAAACGAATTATGAGTCTGGGACATGAGTCTAATAATTTTATGCAATAAATATAGTTTTATTATTTTACTTAACAGTAAGTGTTTCCAATTTGTGAGTCGTGTAATAATTAATTTGTTTTCCTTTATTCCAGAAGATGCCTACACCAGACTACAGCGTGGATTTAGACCTAGGGGAGCCTCCACCGGAGTTGGCAGAATATGCACGCCAGCATTGCGGAGAGGACCCTAACACTCGTCTGCAGGCAATCTATGAGCTTCGAGATATGATTTATGGTACGTACATTATCACTTTTATTATGCTCATAGCGTTGGGCTTAGGCTGCGTGACTCGGGGGTCGTGGTTTCGAATCCCGCAAGCACACCGCGTAGTGAAAGTCAATGTCTGCGATTTACCCCCTTTGGTTAGGGAATTGCAGGCTAAATCACCTTATTGCCTAAAAACGCTGATTTCGTTCACGTTAAGTCGTCGGTCCCGGTTATAATCTTAGGGTGGTCGTTATCATCCGCCAATCTACATCGGGCGCTCGAAATATGTTACAGCCTAAACTCCCCTTAGCTATACTGAGGTAGTTCTTCTACTTTTGCCCTGCAGTAGACCGTTATAAAATATTCAATGTCCGTACTAAACTATGTGACATTGCAGGAACTTCAAAAGTTACTTTCAGAATGTTTGAAGTCTCTACAGTATTTGACTCTACGACCACAAACAAGCAGCGAGCTAATTTGAAGTGTTCCGAACGTCAAGGGAGGTCAGGGGAGAGACGGGCCAGTAATTGTAAAAATGGTCTTGAATGGGTTTTAGATGAGGGAAATACAACAAAAAGAATCTGTTTGCATATTGACTAGATTTCAATTAGAAAGTAAAAAAAGACTTCCTAAAAATATCAATAGACATCTCTCTCAAACATATGCCACTCTTATGTTACATTTTGAGTTCTAATTTAAGCTACCAAATTGTATATCCGTCACGTGTATGGAATGGAAAAGGGTTTCTTATTTGCATATATTATAATATGAAAAGGCTGCGGGTACATTTTCATCTGATCAAGCGGTACCGTATTTAAAAAAAGCACTCTTTTTATTTATATACAAACGTGTGCAAGCTAATAGATATAAATAGAAAAAAAATTGATCAATAAATCATTGACTTTATTTGAGGCTTGATGGCGTAATGTAAAGTAACTATCTAATTTAATATTCGGTAATGAGATGATTGGCCGAAAAATAGAACCACGGGTTGCAACGTGCTACGAAGGACGTTAAGCCTTGGCTTCTATATACTATTTAATGGCAGTCATTAACATCCACCGCAAAAAGATGATTTTATTTAAACAGAACTATGGTTCTAGATTGAGTTTGAGGTATTATTATTATTATTATTTAGGTTTTGAGGGCTATTCAGGCTTATGCAGACCTGTAGTCACTTCGACCTAGAAGATCTTTTGTGACTCGCTCCTCTCTTAGAGTTCATCTAATAGTTGGGCACTTTTTAGGAAGTTTAGGACCCTGCCCAACTTTATAGATTTGATGTCACTTGGGCATAGATAATAATTACCCAAGTGGATATTTCGCTTCCATTGTAGAGGACCACAATTGCAGAGTAGGTGCATTGGTGTCTCTCTCTCTTCCGCGCAGAATCTGCAGGTTTCCGAGTCACTTAGCTTCATTTTGTGAAGGTGACTTTTCAGCTTGCAGTGTCCAGTCAGTGCCCTTACAAGGACCCTGACCTTGGGTTTACTGAGCTGTAGCAGTTCAGAGGTTCGCTTCTTTGAGTAGGCTTTGATTAGCGCTTTTGAGTGAGCTGCCTCTGGTGACTCTAGCCAGTAGTTGACAGAGTCCTCGAGGAGCTTCCGTTCTAGTTCATTTTTCCTTAGGCTTTCAGGGATGCCACAGACAGGTTCTACAGTCTTTTGGATGGCGTTGGCCCCAGCCTTTGCGAGTTCATCAGCATTTTCGTTGCCAATGATGTCAGAATGACCTGGTACCCATTTGAGAGTTATCCTGTTATTTCTCCCAGGTCATTTAGTTTGGTCACGCAGTCTTTTACCAGCTTTGATTTTAAAGTGGTTGAGCTTAATGCTTTTAGAGCTGCTTGGCTATCGGAACATATTGTTATTTTTGGTTAACGCAGTTTTCCAGTCGATTCGCTTCCGCACATTCTATGATGGCGTATACTTCAGCCTGGAAGATGGAAGCGTACTGACCCAAATTGGTGCTAATGTTAGCCCTAGGTTGGTCTCGGTAGGCTCCACATCCTACTTTGTTACCCATTTTGGAGCCATCTGTGTACCAGATTTTGCTGTCTGTGCAGGTGTCGGGGCTTTGAAGCCATTCCTCCCTGCTCGGGAACTCCACTTTGTAGTATTTAGTGAAGTTGAGTTCCGGCAGCATGACATCGCTTGTCATGGCCAGAATTGGAGTACTAAGTGTATTTTCCCTAAGGGATCTTAGTGTATTTGAGCTCCATTGAGTCACTCCGCTCCGCTCCATTCTGCACATACTAGCCCGCGCCTCCTTCCCTAAGTAAAGGTGTAGGGGCGGTAGGTTTAATACGGCGTTTAGGGCGATGGCAGGTGTGGATCCCATAGCCCCAGTAGCCAGAATTGAGGCTGTTCTTTGTAGGCTATTGAGCTTGTTCTGGCTAGTCACTTGTAGGGCTTTTTTCCACCAGACCACAGCAGCGTAGGCAACCATTGGTCTTATAATGGCGGTATATAGCCATAGGGCGATTTTGGGTTGTATACCCCATTTCGGCCCTGCTACTCTCAGGCATATCCCTAGGGAAATTTTTGCCTTTGTGATGACGTTATCCAGATGCGTGTTCCATGTAAGTTTTTGGTCTATGGTTATTCCCAAAAATTTTACTTCCGTGGAAAACGGTATAGTTATCCCTTCTAGAGTTGGCTCCTTAAGTTTATTTAAGTTGCGTTTTCTCGTGAAGGGTACTATAATAGTTTTACTCGGGTTAATCGATAATTTATTCTCTTTACACCATCGATTGATTGTGTTTAGAGATGCTTGGAGTAATGACGAGATTGTGCTCTGACACGGTCCTAAAGCGCATATTACCACGTCATCAGCATAGCCTTGTACGTCATAACCTTTCTTAGAGGTCAATTCAAGTAGCTGATCCATTACTAGGGACCACAAGAGGGGTGATAACACCCCCCCTGCGGACAGCCTCTTGTTGTTTGATACACTCTTTCTGTGCCGTGAATACTCACGATTGCAGTACGATTGAGTAGCATAGCTTTGATCCACCGGGTCGTTGTTTTGTCGATCCCTTTGTGTACTAGTGCGCATTCTAGTGCGTCAATTGTGACATTATCAAAGGCCCCCTCAATATCTAGAAATGCACATAGGGCAATCTGTTTGTCTTCTAAAGCCCGTTCGACCTTGTCGACTAAAGTCAGCAAGGCGGTCTCCGTGGACTTGCCCTTTTGATATGCATGTTGTTTAAGATGCAGTGGTCGTTCTATCAGGGCCCCACTTCTTATGCATCTATCTATCACCTTTTCCATGGTTTTTAGAAGGAAGGAGGTGAGGCTGATTGGTCTGAAGGACTTTGGTTGGGAGTAGTCCTTTTTCCCTGTCTTTGGTATAAACAAGACTTTTACCAATGTCCATGATTCAGGCAAAATCCCTAGGGCATAGCTTGCCCTAAAGATTTTTGTTAGTATTGGAGTGATTTGCTCCATACCTTGTTGTAGGAGGGCAGGAAAGATATTGTCCACTCCTGGGGATTTGTACGGTTTGAACGAGCTTATTGCCCATTTAACGTATTGTGGTCTGATATTCATCGCCGCTCTTCTCCAGTCTTCTAACTGAGGCCTGTAGTTTAGAGGGCGTTCTGGTGTTATCAGAGGCATGAGCTGTTTTGATCCGGGGAAATGGGTAGACGCTAGAAGGTCTAGGGTCTCTTCCACCGTTCCTGTATAGCCGCCATCTGGTTTTTTTAACAAACCCAACTGGTTTGGAGGAGATTTAGCCAGCAGGCGGTGTATTCTCGCACCTTGAGGAGCTTGTTTTATCTCCTCACAGAATTTACGCCAGGACTGTCTTTTTGCTCTCCTTATTTCTTTGCTGTATTCCGTCAAGGCTTTTTTGTGTTCATCCCAGGTGCCGGTTGATTTAGCCTTGTTGAAAAGTCTGCGAGTGTCTCTCCTGAGTTCACTAAGCTTGGTGTTCCACCATGACACCTTGCTCTTTTTCCTAGTTTTCAGGGGACAACTCTCTTCAAAGGCGGCTTTCATTCCTTTTGTAACTTGGTGGACTGAATATTCAATAGCCTCCTGTGTTCTGATGTTTTTTGGGACTCCTGTAAGGTTTTCGTCGAGCTTGGTTCTATAAAGATCCCAGTCGGTTGCCCTAGGATTCTAAAAGTATTCGAAATAGTCTTCCCTGTAGTTCCTATTTCGAATCGTATTTGTCTGTGGTCAGACATAGACGTCTCTTTGCTTACTCTCCAGTCACTGATCATCCTGTAGAGTGTGTTGGTAGCAAAAGTGACATCTAATACTTCCTGCCTTGCTTTTGTTACAAAGTGGGAATACATCCTGTGTTAACGATTTGAAGGCAGTTAGATAAAAGGAAGTCAAAAAGTAACTCACCCCTTTTGTTGATGCCTGTGCTGCCCCAGCTGGTGTGGTGGGCATTGGCGTCACACCCAATCAGTAGTTCAGCGTTGTGGTCGCGGGCGTACTCCACTACCGTCGCCAGTTCCTCTGTAGGGTCATCTTTATCCCCGCCAGGTAAGCGGAGCATACAATGACGCGTCGGCCCGCCTGGTCTTTGAGATTAACAAAAGCTGCCACCAGGTCGTCTCTGCAGAGCTCTGGGACAGAAAGAAAGTCAATAGGTAGTCACATTCTCTCCCTTCACCCTAATGTGAGCGCGACGCGAAACCTAACTGGACACGAAGTCCAGTTTACGGAGACATTCTACGGATCCCTCGTCTAGGGCTAAGCTAAGGAAGCCTTCCCTATCCTCGTGAACCGTAGAATTCTCCATCTGTCTACCGGGATGTCGTTCTGTCTGGCCAAGAGCTTCAAAGCGTCTTTGCACAGCGCACTCCCGTCTTCGGAACATAGATGGTTCCAGTCCTTCGCCTGGGCAAGTCACCCTCGCTTATGAGCGAGAGTTCTGCACCAGGCCAAGGCTTCATACCACCTATGTGGTCTCTCATCCATTGCCGGCTACGTTCGTCCGCAAGACTACTTGTAGCCATCCTGGCCTGGACGAGCAGCCAATAAAATTGGGGCCTCGACTACCTGCTGGGGCTTCTATGATAGCCCGTATGATGGCCTCTTGCACCAATTTTGTTTTTCAGCAGACATGGGTTCCTTATCCTGGATCCCCACTCTTACTGATGCTGCAGCATCCCTAAAGGACCCCGCCCCCGGCGCGACCCCCCGCGTTCCCCGCTCAATAGGAGCAGCGGCCGCCGGGTGTCCCGCCAGACGCGAGGTCTTCAGGATGTTCCTTGGAGACTCCTCTTCGAGCGCGCACGCTTATTCAGCGCTCGGCCGGGTCGAAGGGCCTCCCACAGTGTTGCCAGCATTTGAAACAGGAGCATGCGTCGCCTTGTGAATCAGGCAGAGTGCTCGAGCCTCCTGGAAGGTTTTACCCTCTGCCATCATTTTCTTAAGGCGTTTCCGCGCTGCTCCTGAAAGTCTTGATGTGCCTTTTCTGGCAGTATCCTTGTTGTTCGAGTGTTCGTTGCTGACTCTCGAACAGCTTGGTCCTGCACTGGCTCCATCTCGTTTTCAGGCGTTAAAGTGACTGGTAGTCCCGTCCGACCTGAGAAACAGATCTGTTAGATCTGGGAGGATGAAGCAGTGGACCCACTACTTAAGGTTTCCAGGCGTTCATCATCGCTCTGGATAGGTTTTTGTGTTTTTTCTTACTTGATTGGTCCATATTAGTCCCACAGTAGCTAGGGAATTAGACTACAACACCCCACAGAGCCCCCTTGTGGGGGTCGGCTAACTAGACCCTGAGGTCGCCCGGTATCAGGGCCCCTCCGTTTACGACTGAGCATACCCCCTCAGCCACGCATCCATCGGCACGGTCGGATTACACCTTGATTGGGTTTTCAGAAGGTAAGGTGGGGAGAGGAGAAGACAGGGTTTTGGAAATAGGATGGTTGGGAGGCGGGTTAAGGGAAGGGCGAAGGGATTGGCCTGCTGCACGGGAGAATGCAAACAGGTTAGCCCACCTAGCTTAGCTACGAGTCACAGGGCAGATGAAGAGCAATGCTGTTCTCGACTACAGTAATTCCAGGCGCACGAACGTGGGCGTACTAGGTTGGACTTGACGAGAAAGAGCTTACCCTAGCGTTGCACGCGCTAGGAGCAGCTCTTGCCCGCCCTTGCCCCGAGTTTGAGGTATTGGGGTTTATTAATTTCATAATTTTAATTCCAATTCAGCCTATAAAGCTCCACTACAGGACAGCTGAGGCCTTTCCGCACACCATAGCTTTTAAACTATTGACAGTGTTTCGATTTGCTCAACAGAATTCACGCACGATCACTGATTTAGCGATGTAATTTACATTACATTATGTCGTCAAAATTCTTGTTATATTATTACTCTTTTAAGTATTATATCCCAAATTTTAATAATTATTTATTATTTGTTTAAATACCTAGGTATCTAATATAAAAAATTGTTTGTCTAAATCTCAATACGATCTTATATTTTCTCGAAAAGCGGGATATTCAGCGCAATGTGGGTTCCAGTATAATTGAAATGCTATTGATATTTATAAAGTAATAAGTAACCACACATAGTACTAATACATACTAGTACACATAAAGTTACTACTTATTTGTAATAGTGCAATATATTTTGACATTTCCATTAAGTGCTCAAATAATCACATACTGGTACTTACACGTACGTACTTGTGAATAATGGTGGCCATTAAAGTACTTGTCATGAAATAACCATTCACCACGCATTGTACTGATTCGCACCTAGTGCTGTGACCAAGACTTGTTTACTTGTTTTAGTACTATGCTACTTTTATAAACATCGCCGTGTATTTGCGAGCCTGTCTATTGCCTATGAATTTTATTTGTCTTAAAACTCGTGAATTTTTTAGATAACTTATATTTTATTATGTTTAGATGCGACGGATCTTGCTAATCTGAGTATAAGTAGGATAACCTCCGTGTTTGGTGCAGTGAAGAAGGGAAGCGATAACTGCAGATAGTAATTATTTTATTGAGTAGACACCAGACGGCCCCAGTCATCAGATCTCCTTTATTCGCCTAGGAATCTCGTAAGCGGCAGTGACTAAAATCTCTTCTAATATTTGTCAAATATTTAGAAAATCAAAAGTATTTTCTCGGTAAATTTCGCAATATATTTATCCCGATTATGTAATAAATATGATCATTTCAGTCAATGATTTGAGATCACGTATTGCCTTATGGCCTGATCTTACCTTAACTCTGTTGTGCTGTAAAGAGCGTATAGGCCAAGTCATCGGATTTTAGTAAGAGCTTCGGACAAAAGTACCTACATATAATTTCAAAATTTTTTAAAGACATCGGTATGTGGCGGGATTTGAACCTGCTCGGCGGGTGCAGGTTCAAATCGGAAGGCAACAGTCCACACCAATGAGCCACCGACGCTCGTAAGATCTAGGCAAGTTTACATTTATTTATTTATTATTATATCTATTAAACATAGGAACGATATGATTATGAAGCATAAGCTATAAAAACTTTACCGTGTACCACTACACACCTTTATTAATTGCCATATAACATCCAGATAGGCCATGCATTCAGCCTTTTCCACCTAAACCTATGTAAAAATAACGGCGCGATCGTAAAACAACGTTATTTCCTGCCCAGTGACTGGAGAAAAAATATAATTTTAATTTATCAAAGAACGGCTAAGTATTTTTTACTAAGCTACGTTCATGAATGGCTGTATCATGATTAGGTGATGAGTTTGCTTGTTTACCTATTTATACATCAAAAAAATTAGAGAGCACAGCCACAAAGGTGGTTTTACTTCCATATTTATGTTAACGTATCTTAATAAAAAATGCAGGGACGATGTGCATTCTAACTCACGAACACACTCCGTCTCAAGGTTAACCATGAGTTAACGACTCTCAGGAATGGTTCTCGCGAATTTTTATGGACCGAAACATAAGTAGTTTGCAGGATACTAAACTGGATGATACACGTGTTTCATAGATAATACTTGCGTGCGAACCGGCTGAGTAAACTTGACCTGGGTTTGTAAGTTAATGGCCGCCGACCCAGTCGTAGTATTTTGTGAGCAATTGGAGAATTGGCGTGAACCTTTGACCGTGCGTTATTTTACCTGTTTACGCACAGTAGCAATTTCTAAATCATTACGTGTAACAAAAGTCTGTGTTTTTGTTACACGTAATGATTTAGAAATTGCTAGCTACAAGTTTGCTTGCCATTCCTAATAAATAGCTTTACTATTTATAAAATTTTCATATGTAGATTATGATATTGATTTGGTAAGCGTGATGCAATAAATTGAATTCAGTCAACATCCCAATTTTTTCTTTTTAATCTTTTGACCGCTAATGACGTCTTAGGGCGCCAGACAGGCAGACACAATAGATTTTGAATAGTGTCTAACGCCGGGAATCCTCGCGGCGTTCAATGGGTTAAGTAGGATATTTGAATGTTGTTTACTTTTATTTTCTATGTTTGAGAAAAGTGCTCTGAAGCTAGTAAATAATTACTACATAATAGTTCAGTTAAATACTGGGTACTAACTTCTGTCGTATTGGGTGCAGGGAATTTAAAAAATGCAGTGTAGTCATCAGTTCGGTTAATAAGTATGCGGCTATGAGGATACATGTTTAAACTTATCATAGTGAGAAATAAGTTTGCCGACATTTCCGTGCAACGATACTATCACATCGTATGAGAGCATCGTAATGACTACTACGTTTGAAACAATGCTCTCTGCCCCACCGGGAACGAGTACTGATAATCGGGGGGCACTGTTTTAATTCTTAATTAAAAAGTATTAATTTGAAACTTGGAAACAAAAGACCTTTGTATCTACTCGTATAGCATTTATTTAGAAATTATTAGGTATAGTTTCAAAAGTTTAAACTAGAATTGTCAACACCGCAGAGAAAAATTGTGTAATTGAACTCAAAGACGACCAGTTAGCTCCTCTGATGGTGGATGATACGCCTGCCAATGAATGATGCAGCGTTGACGGAAACTAATGATGGAATATAGTGATTCTGTCAGTATTGCCCTACACCCGTCACCCGGGAGAACAGATCTTAAGATTCTTATAGCCAGTTATTTTATTAGCTATAATGCTTTCCTCCTGATATGAGTCTGAATGTCATGCATTTAAGGTCTTGTCCAGCCGAGGGTTTTAGGGTTGCCAACTTTTTACTATCAAAAAGTACCTATATTCTGGTTTGTGAGAAATATTAAACAGTATTGTAAAAAAATAACAGTATTTTATTATTTAAAATACATATTTTTTACAACTTCTCTCGCACATACATTTATTACAATCTTTTTAAAAATCAGCAAAAGAACTGATGTGCGAGCGTTTAAGTATAACATATGATGATATGTTTGCATGTTGAAAACAGCATTCACATCGTATACTCTATTTTTGTTTAACAGTATAATTTAGTGAAAATCAGTATAATACTGTTGAAAACAAGGTTGCCAACCCCAGCTGTATTGCTGAAATCGTTATATGTGTGCCAATATCGATTCATCGCCAATGCGTCATATTAGGTCCAGCCGCTTCGTCCTGCCCATACCATGAAGTATTAGTTTCTCCCATTTCTACCTATCATTTATTATTTTCTCCTGATCTTTGTAAAACATAGCCCCACCATTGTATTCCTCAACATCTATATTTTGACGACCCATTTGGTGTTGCGGTTGAGACGTCGACTGCAACACCAAGGGTTCCGGGTTCGATCCCCGGGCAGTACAACCATTTGTTTGCATAAACATGCTGTTTGTAATGAATATGTATGTATTTACAAAAACAAATGTATATATGTATGTTTATCCATTGTTTAGTACCCATAATACGGGCTTCATGCTGAGTTTGGGGCTAGATGGCGCTGTGTGAATGTCACTGGATATTTATTAATTATTTATACCTCCTCCTTAATAACAGGCTTGTACGTTAAGCAAGGAGCACCAAAAAGTGTATGTCGTTTGAACTCTTGAATGCCGGTCAATGCTAAGGGTCAATGTTCAAGTTCAAATGGGTGGTCAATACTACTCAGTAATGTAACCTTTTAGGATATTAAGAATTCCAGTAAAAACATCGCCGATGAAAAGATGTTTATAATATATAACATGTCTGTATTGCCTACTCAGACACGGCAACAAAAGCTGAGTCAGGGCCCTTTTGACCACAATAATTCATTTTATTTTCTTGTTTATTAGGTACATAATGATTTGCTTCTTTCTTTTCACATTGTTATATTTTGTTTTTCTCTGTTTTTGGTTTCTTTTATGTACTTGTTTTGTACTGTTCTAGTCTTGTAATATTAATTTTATGGTCAAGTAAATATCTTTTCTTTCTTTCTATAGATCTTAAACAAGTCTCGGATCTAATAAAATTGACATACCTAGTTATCTTTGAATTCCACCCCACTTTATTATAGCCGAAAATCATTGAAAAATTTGCCAATGCCATGTTAAGGGAATTATTCCCTTGTATGTCAATATAAACTTCATTCATATCATTAAACATGTATATCGATTTATTTCTTTTTAATAATATCTCCCAGATCATAAAAATATTCTACTTCAGTGAAGTAGCTACAGTTATATTATACTTCTGTGTGTTAAAATGTTTTTTAGCTCTTAATTATTCACATTTCAGAGCGCGGCGAATGCTCTCCGCATCGGATGGATGACGAGTTCCTGATAAGATTTCTGCGCGCGCGCAACTTCATTCCGCAGCGTGCACATAGGCTGGTATGTTAATTTCATTTGAATGTTTTCTCACAACTCGGGACTAGTAAATAAATAAGTAAATTTAATACGTAGGTACGTAGATTTTAAAATACTTAGTATTTTTTTTTACTAATTATGAATCCAGCATATTAATAATATTTAATTTGTTTAACATATTTTTTTACGTATACCAAAAATGGCATTTTCTCAATAACTATTTGTAGAAGGTTGTTTTGGCAGATTTTTAAAAGAATAAATTAATGTTTGTGACGTAATATTTTGATAAACGTTTTTTGCCCAAAATTAGTAACCAGTTACCAATGCATGAAATATTAGTTTACGACAAAATAATCAAACTGTGAAATAAACTAACTAGACACTTCAAGCGTAAAAAAGAAAGCGTAATAGATCCGAAGAATAATAAACCTCGGTTACCTTTGTACTTGACAACAGAGTGACATTACAAAAGCCTTGAATAGCCCGTACGGTAGTAAATAAAAAAGGCATACATAAAACGCTGTTACATTAGCCTATTATGAGGGGTACTAAAGTACCTCCAAATGAACATATTGTATAGGCCGTTATTTACCACCTGCTACTGATATTGTAATAACTAGTGTCTTGCGACATAAGGCGTGACAGAGGCGTGCAGAGTTGCATAAAATTGGACGATTCATTTCTCATCATGCCATGTTTTAACTGCGGCCTTGACAATGCCTCGGTATTCCAATCGGCAAACTGAGTTATTATTATAACTTTGTATATACGTTCTGATATTTAACTTTGTTCTACGGTCTACTTCGCGTAATGTATTTGGCTGGGAAAAGATGTCAACGTAGGATGTTATTGTCGCCGAGATTTTGATTAGAATACCGTTCAACTTCAGATCAACCTTATTAAAGGATTTACAAAAAAAAACATTAGGCATTACTTACTTTAAGTGTTTAGATGTTGATTTTAATAATGTTATAAACTAAAATGGTATTTATTTATGAGGATGGAAAAGATATTTGCATTTGACTGTTATTTCTACAAATATTACCACTTTACGAAGGTAAAACAACAATGAAAATATTTCTTAACTGTAAAAAAGTTTAACCTGCAATAATTCGTAACGAAAATAAATTTCTTTAGCATCTTATGTTGTTTGCGTGACTTAAATTGTTTTGTATTTTCTTTGAATAAAATGATATATAATATGTTATTTCGAACAATGCTTGCTCGCCCTAGGTAATATGAACAGGCTTGTTTCTTTCCACATTCACTACCGCGTCGACCTTTGTGAACAATGCGCCAGGCCTTGGCATTCGACATGGCAGACGCGGATGCATATGGCTATATTCTGAATGACAAGAAGTGTTCTGTATTCAATGTTACTTATATTCTTTTCTTTGTGCAGAGAGTATTGGTGTTGTATTTAAAACCATAATATAATTTAATGATCAGATTATTATATGAGGTTTTAACTTCTATTTATATGGATAAATTGGAAGGGAAAAAGAGTTCTTTTTCTCAACATTCTCAAAGAAAGACACATTATTTTTACGTGCATACTTTATACCCAAAAATGCAAATAATAACATTCGATAACAAAAAACATTTTATCCATATCCGCAATAAATAAAGGAAACAACATACATGACGTAATTAATGACTTGGTTAGAGAATAGAATAGGAAAACTTTATTTAGTATTAACACAAACAACTTAGACTAACAGAATATTAATAAATAGGCATCAAAAAGTCTTTGCTTAGCAAAAAACAGTAACGGCAGGATATGCGCTACGGTCACTGGCTACTTAAGTATGTTTGCTTATATTTAGAGAGATATACAGTGAGTTTAATTAGCGTACAAGGATATTTATCTACAATATTTTAAAAGAACAATTACATTTTAAAAAATCTTGAATTAATGACCACCAAGCTTACGAGATTCCTTAACAAGCAAATTTTTTTATAATTTTGAAATACGTGTATGAAAATACATAAAAGATATTGTGTGATTAAATCTGATTATAAAGGTAATACGTGTATTTTATTGTCATGCAAATTCCCCCTCGCGAGTGTGAAATTGATTATAAATTGAATTGTGGTGAAAATAAAGATTGAAATTTCAGACTGTTTGGCAATAGATTATTTGATTTATATTGACTCTTTAAATAATTGTTTGGTGTAGTCCAGTCCAGTTGGTGTGTCCTTGTATTGCAGATTCTTATAACGAAATAAATATATAAATTAGAACGACAATTAGAACGAATGCCTTTTATTTTAGACTGCGGGCAATATGTAGTAAACATATTTTTTACTTACACTAATTTTTAAAAACAACATGCACTGTTAAATTATTAACGGAAACCATGTAGTTTTTACAAAACTTTTGACTTTATTACATGAGTTGAGGTGATATTTTTAAGCACCTATGTGTGATAATTGTATGTGACCTTATGAAAGCGTTGAGATTGACAAGGAAATATACATTGTTTGGAGTTTACATTTCCTTGCCTTGTTTTTTGAAGGTTTCAACCTACAAACATTTTTGGGAATGATTTATAAATGCATACGCGTTAATTATGACTCACAGTTTTACTTTCGACCTTTCAAATATCTGTTTACGTAGTTTGTATAATTAGGCTATGTTGTATTGTTACTGTGTTCTAGCTAATACATCATAGCTTGTTTCAACTTGTTTTGTATAAGTTCTGTACAAGAATTGTATATTGTTGCTTATTTGTGTGCACATTTGACGGATATATCCAATAAAAACAATAGATTTTCTATTGTGTCAGGAATCCCGGCGGTTTAAAGGTTAAGAAGTTATCTTGGCGAATAACTGTTAGAACCAAAACCTAATCTAATCTACTTAAGAGTCCGCATTTCCACAACGTTAGACATGTCTACTGTACCTGATAGTAAGCGTCGCTACCCATAAATACTCGCAACTTGATGGAGCACCTAGTGCGTTGAAAAATATTAAAATGAAAGAAGGAAAGGGAAGAATAGAATATAAGAGAGACAGATCTGTTATAGATCTGAAATGAGTACAGTTATTAGTTCATATTCGGAATAATTAAATTTGAATCGTATTGTGGCGGTCAAAGGTCAAAGTTTTGCTATCGTAAGGTACCTACCTTTCATTTTTGTTGGGCAGGTTATACTCCTTTAGTTGAATACTCGTAGATAGTATTTAATATGTCATCAGGTATAAAGTAACAGAGGTCAGAGGATTTACGAGAGGTCGGTATTGAGTAATGCATCTTTAATAACATCTCACCTACCCTTGGTGAATCCTGCTGAACCACAAAAAAACCCTATCCTAGTTTCTGTCCACTGTTTCAAGTCAGAATCCACCGACAATGTTAGCAATACCATATCGGGCTGTGGGTTTGTGATTTATATTATGTATTGATTAAAGGAAAAATATTCCAGATGGTGAACTACTACCAGTTCAAGGAAGACAACCAGGAGCTATTCGAAAACGTGTTCCCTATGGATTTGCAGCCGATTGGGGACGCAAACGTAATGGCCGTGCCACCTTACCGCGATCAAGATGGTCGCCGATTGCTCATCTTTCGAATCGGTAAAGTGGTGTTTCAAAATATACCGAAAAAATATTTGTTTGATTTCTGTGTCAAACAAATTTTATCAAATCATATTCATATTAACAGGTGGTCATAACATGCTATAATGATTTCATATTGAGCTACAATCCAGAGCGTGTTAGCAGGTTTTAGTAACTCTCCTTGTGTTGCAGATTCTTTGAATCTCCAACACACAGATAAAGAACCGGGGACCCGAACCATGGGCCCTGGACTAAATTCCATGCTATTAGACCCTGATAACTTCAGGCGCTTTAGATTTGAATCTGCAACGTTAGACATTGGAGGGGTCGCCTAAACAGATGCCAAGATTTACTTTAACCCTTCGATGGGACTCAGGACTCATCATGGTCATTCAGTTTTAGTATTTTTTTTTGGTTCGTAGAATTATATCAAGGTTATATACCTTACGCTGAGATCTTTACAATATTAAAATATTTACTAAAAAGAATGAAAATGCTTCATTATATGGCATCAAATTGAAGAAATAAATATATAATTAAGTGGTAATATTATTAATCATTCTTTTTCACTACCAGGATGTTGGGATCCGAAGGCGATACCTATCGAAGATCTATTCAAGGGTACAATATTGGCTCTCGAGTTGGGGCTTATGGAGCCACGCACGCAGATCCTAGGCGGAGTAGCGCTTTTCGACCTGGAAGATATAGGAACACAACACGCCTGGCAAATAACGCCATCCGTGGCTTCGAGAATAGTCAAACTTTTGGTGGTATGTTGACTTATTTTCACTTTCCATGATATTTGATACTTTGTGTTTTCTTCATACGAGTATATAATAAGAGATCGTTGAAACCCATCCCTACGGCTTAGCCTATTTACGGAATGAGTCAATTTGTTTTTACGCACGACTATAAATAGACCTTTATCCCGTATCTAATTATGTTCCTCGCGTAAAATTATTTTTAGTGTCAGTGTAATAATACACTGACAGTAAAAATAATTTTACGCGATTTTTTTATTTTATTTTTTTTAACAAATTCTGCTTTTAAATATTAAAATAATTTAATATTTAAAAGCAGAAGTTGTTTCCGTAACTAAAAATTCTTGTTAATAATCTTTTTTCTCCCTCAAACCTCATAAGTGGTAATTTTCAAAGTCTCTGTAGTTTAGTCCAACTTGGGAGATAGAGTAGTTTTATATTCTCATGTGCACGATCTTTTCAAAGATACTGGTGATTCAAACTTTTAAAACAAGAAAATCCTTCCTTTTAAGGGCACATGATTTTACGCATAAAACAGTCTGCTTCTATAAAAAATGAAACAATATTTTTCGTATTCAAAAGCATATTAAACTCTTAAAACATATATTTTTTTCTGTCAATACATCGAGATATTTTGAGAAAGTACCTAGTTAGGAGTATATCGTATCTAGGTATTTTCACTAAATTTCTAGATATCTTACAGGTAGTAATTTTGTATTTAAACTGTATCTCAAATTGTGTTATTACTTCCATAATACTACTAAGGTCATTATCAAGAGACGCCTACATCCTCAAAACTAAAGGTCATATAGATAAATATGGTAATTTATATTTCAGTCGAGTTTCCCGGCCCGGACTCATGCGATTCATATCATAAACCACTCATGGCTCTTTGACAAGATCTACAACATCTTCAAACCCTTGCTGAACACTGATATGCGGTCCAGAATATTCTTCCACGGTTACGACAACACATCGTTGCACAAACATATACACCCAGAACATTTACCGGAAAGGTATGATATAACAGTGATGTTTCCGTACTATTTATACCCTTCTTACTCTAGCATCATGAGCGCATTATGTCCCCACTGAGGGACACGAGCCTACCCGTAAAGGGTATAGAGGCCTTAGTCGTAAATGCGGGCCCAACCATGCACGCAAAACCTTTAAATCTCTTTGACAGCGTGCGCAGGTTTCCTTGCGATGTTTTCCTTCACCGTAAGTGCGTCAGATAACGTACATGGCTGGATTTGAACCTGCATCCTCCTGATCGGAAGGTAGTCCACACCAATGAGCCACCGACGCTCTTAACTGATACAGATGGATATAAATGTTATAGACTCAATAGGATTCCTGACGATTAAGGCTCGATTGCGTAGGAGGACTGGATGGCGCAGAGGTTTGAGTAATTTTGTAAGTTAAGAAGCTCTCGAATACCTCCGTGCGTTTAGGCTGGTAGTCGATAACAGCTACCAATACGAGAAGCTATCGCAGGGGTAGGTTATCGGATTGGTGATTAAAAAACCGTAGTCGATGACAGCTACTAATACGAATACGGCCCGCGTGGTGTACAACTGTGTGGTCAGTTTTGGTGCATTATAGGCTCCCAGATTGATTTTCGTACTGTGTGGTTCTTAAATTTTGACGGATATTACCTATCCAAACTACGATATTTATTAATCATGCTGCTTATAAACCCTTCAACTAGGAAACCAATTTCTACTAAAGCTGGTCTCGAGATTTTGATTAAAGTTATGTTTCTGGTTATGGCGGATGAAATAAATTTAAACAGCATTAAATATTTGAAATTTTTTTAATATTCCATGTAACATATATGTTTTGTAAAGATTGTGTTTAAAATTACTTGTTCTCATTAAAGGTACGGTGGCAACTGGCCGGACTACTCATACACAATTTGGCTGGAATCCTTGAAGAAAAATCTGAGGGTCGCCAAAGAAATGATTGCATGTGGATACAAGTTTCGCGAGGAAGAAATATGCCCTGAAGTAGTACGACAATTGAAGGAAGACGGCATAAAGTTGTCTTGAAATAAAAATAGGTAAAAAAAAATGTTTAGAAAGCAAAGTCGGATTGTTAATTTATATTAATTTTTAGTTTTATTACCGTTTAGAGAGATTTGTTAGATATTTAGGATTATTTTTATTTATCTTTCTTTTCGTGCCCTATATTTATATTATTAGTTATAATTCAAAAATAAAGACGATTTAGAATGAATTTGAATAAGTGCTGTTTGCATGCATGCATGTAATTGTATGCATATATCATATGAGTGGACCGTACTTGTGAGCTTATGGTCACTACTTTTGAAGTACTAAAATAATCGTTGATTTTTTATTTTCTTGTTTGTTTGATAATATTATCGTTTTAATTGTAGTGATTTATTGTTCTTTCGTGTTTAATATTAAATGCCTAGGTCGAAATGCCTCACTGAATAGGTAGGGAGGTCTACGATATTTTGATTTTTTGCTTATGAACTCAAAAATATAAAGTAAGTTAGAATTTTATTTTTCAACTCTGCTGGATCACATAACGACGGCTCGAAACTGACTTTCTTATACGAGTCACCTTATCTTAGTTCGTATTATATTTTGCTTTATACGACAATTTTTGTTTTTATTGAGATATTTCAACTTCGCTTTGCAATTAATTTGGTCTTATTATATCATTAATATTTACCGACCTGTATTTCGTAAAGTTGAATTAGTTGTAAGTTAATTAAGAAAATAATTCGTCAAATACCTGTGATAGAAAGTAGCGTTCTGATTACAGAATTTCTGTAGGTAACGTCTGTTTTTAGTTTTTGAAAAATATGCAAATAAGATATGGTATGTTTGTTTACTTTCTCTGTAGTGTTTTTTAGTTTTATATTATTTTCATTCCATAAATGTAAGTTTTTAAATCTTTATGTGGTCATTTATAATTTTAACAAAATTACAAATTTTATATAATCAATTAAATTCCTCCTCATTGGATCATTGTTATACTCGTAGTTATTTAAGTAGTATACGTTTAAGAAATAAAAATATTTTTACATATTGTAATTTACTGTTTTCATTGAAACAGAAGGTGACCTAAAATTACACGACTAGGTTTATAATTACTATCAGTTTCGAAACTATATCTTTTGCAACTTCTATTATCGACAAAATTCTATTTTGAGGAAACCCATTAATGAATTGAAGAGATTTTTTACCTCACCGCGTGTCCATTATATTGTATTTTTTATAATTGTGACATTTAATTGAACGTTAATAAATATCTTAATAACATTTTAAAAGAAATGTTTAATTTTGTGGAATCGCTATAATAATGCAACAAATGTTTAACTAACAATCAGCGAATTATGTCCAAGTTCAAAATTTTAACAATTAGATATTTCACTCGTATACAAAACCTCTTATTCCTATTATGCATATTGACTACACAGGTACCTACTTCACCCGCCAGTGCTTGCCGCAAGCTTCCTTTAATTTAGTATTGAAAACCGACACTAGCCTGGATCGGTGATAAGCTTACGCAAGCAAACATCCCGTTTACACGCTTTTATTTTAAACTAGGTGGTAGACTCGATACTGAGTCGTCTAGGTAGGTACCACCACAGTGCCAGTGAAACAGGAGTGTTATGCACTTTTGTGTTTCAGGATGAGGGCATTGTAGCAAGTGGAAATTACCGGGTATAAGAGATCTAACATCTGTTATCTCTGCTGTCGGGCGCAGTGCGGCATTGACGGAGAATAATTACTGTCTATCCTTTGTTACTACTTACCATCAGGTGAGCATCCTGATCGTTTTATACACTTATAACATAAAAAATCTTGCAGAGGCCAGCCTAGCGTGTCAATGAGCATGAGTAGGTACCAGCCAGATACAAAAAACACCAAGAAAGACAAGAACATAGTAAATGACGTTACCAGACTCTACTTACTGACATTACTATCCTACCTACAACGTCTTTCTCCTTGTATTTGTAATTTAAGATTTCTTTTGCCAGCCAATAAATGTTTGAACCGGTAATTGCTCACAGTTAATCAAAACATGTCTTTGGGTCCATAGCTTTATTTCGGGAGACATATGTTGAATACTGTGTTAGCTTCTAACCCGTTCATACTATAGGAATTAATCAAAACAGCTCTTAATATGTATTAATTAAAAAATATGCATTTACCTTTATTTCTTTAATATATATTCTTAGATTAGTAACCAGTCCGCATTGGCCCACCACGTGATGGGTTACACCCCAAGCTCTCTATTGCCATGCTATATGGGAAGGCCTGTGTACTGCAGTGGCACATTATTGACAAAATGAGGAAGCCGTGCCCACGTCGTAACAGCTGGTTGTATCGTGTAAACTGCTTTGTACTTCTACATATCAAATTAATGTGCAGTTGTGTGTGGCGAATTTTTTTATGTTGGTTATTTTGGTTCCTCTGCACTCCACAGTCTTGGAATAAGAAGCCTCAGCGAATCTCAAGTGCATTAGCAAAATGGTATAACCATTTAGGTAACAGAAGATTTATTTTGATTTATTATTTAAATCGTCTAGCAATTGCTCAAATATATCTTTTTAAATATTAACGCAGACCTTGCGTATATGAAACCTCAATAAGTGACTACCCAAATTGCTTGATATAGATGGTAGAAAATAGAAGTTATCACACTTTACACGAGTTTAGAAATGCGTACTTGTTTCACAATCCCGACCTAGTGTGGAGGGTTGTTAACCCTGAAACCTTATCTGTCGCCAAGGCTCGCCCCCGCGGCCGCCGCGGCTTGTCATGAGATGAACATGGCTTCAGTACGCCTTTGCGCAAAACATTATCGTATGTCACATTCAAATAAAGCTTTAGGCTCCTCAAAAACAAATTTATTTTCCAAACAATCTTCATTTCTGATTGTCATATTTATATGTAGGTACAAAAGATAAATCTTATTAGGCAAATAAAAAAAACACATATGTGGTAGGTAAATTAATCTCTTAAAATAGTACTTCATCGATTCTAATATTTCTTGGATTCTGAAAGTAGGCTATTTTTTATTTGCCTTGAGGACGAAAATCCTCTTTATAAAAAAACATACAATTATTATTATATTTATTTTTCCTAGGTGTTAAGATTTGTATCAAAATAATAAATTCAAACTGAGTACTCGAAATAAAAATAGTATGTATTATTACCTAAAGTATTAAAATTATATCCATTCACACTTTAGAAATACTTTTGTCTTTTAAAGTTACATTTGTCTCGATACAAACAAATCGAGTAAAAGCTATTTTCTAACATGGGTTTTTATAGTATTTTCCGGAGTATCACTTTAATTATTAGCTACTTTTCGGCTGTTATCCATCATGTAGCTCAGGAATTCATTTGATTTCTCCTCTTGTATTTGTACTAAAGCAGAAGAATGTGCTTTGCCCAGTCGCTCGCATATTGGAAACTTAAAATTTGATACTGACTTGGATATCTCCAATTCGTCCGAACTGTTCGCTTCAATCATAACAAAGCTTTGTCGATATTTGCGAAAAGTATTTTTGATCCGATTAAATAACCCTTCTTTGTTAGATTTGGGGATCGGCAAAACTTGATTTACAGATAAAGATGTCCCAGCAGTACATTCAGTTCTGTTCAAGTTCAGCTGAAGTGGCTTTCCTGGAATTGTATTAGTCTCTATATTATTCCGCTTTTGAGCTAGACTGCAGCAACTCTGCGTGTGATCCTGCCGCTTAGAGGAATGTGTTTTTACTTCAAGCCTTTTTCTAAGGAATTGTAAACTGGCGCTGTAAAACAGTTCTTCGTCATTGGTCTTTTGTAATGCTGACACCAACGGGCATTCAGGGCTTTTTGAACGTGGCCTTAAATAGTTATGGCGTTGCATGCCTTGCTTTTACTACCAAAGATATCACTTTGAACATTTTTATCATTACATTAATTGTCACGAATGATATGCAAATAGTACGTAAATAATTTGGTTGATATATTCATGATATATTGCAGTAAATAAGTGCAAAATGTCAAGTGTCATTTCATCAAAATGGGATAAAAAAGGTTAAAATCAAACGGAATATTTTGCTAAATTAAATAAAATGTTAGTAATATAGTAGTTTATTGATTATCAAAGCCTAAAATAATTATATAGTTACTGGTCTTAAAAAGTATCAATATATGTAGTATCAAAATCTCGCAAGATTTACATGTATACAATTTCATATTCCAACAAGAAACGAGAAATGTCTATTGATTGAACATTATTTGTTCTGTGTAAATTTCGCCCAACCTTATCTCACGCCAGTAAAGTTTAATTATTGGTTCGTAATTTCAAAGCTAGAATCATAAAATGTCTTTCTTTTTAGTTCCTGCAATAAATAACAAAACGACCGAGATTATTAAATTAAAAGGAGTACGGGTTATTGCCCCTTTGTTTTTGTGCCTGATCTTTAAAGGGACATTGAGTTTCCAAATGTAAAATTAATCTAGAAATCGTATGTCGTATTTTGTATGAAATACTGGGTCGAATCTATTAAAACACATTAACTTTTCCCTTTAAAGATAATACGAGGTACAGTAAAAAAAATATGAAAAAGAGATATTGTTTAGGTAAAATATCTTACAGTCATACCACAGAAACAAGCAACTTTAAGAAAAATTGGCCAAACGCGAGTCCGACTCTTATCAAACCATAGCGGTTCATAGAATACATATACTTAAAAATTTTGAATAGTGTAGTGCTCATAGTTTCGGAGAAAAAAAGGTGTGATATACAGGCGGACTTGACGAATCTATAAGGGTTCCGTTTTTTGTCATTTGGCTACAGAACCCTAAAAACAATAATATAGAAAATAGCATCGACAAAACTATGGAACTAACCTGGCATCCTTAAAAAAAAGCGTTAACAAAAACGATATTGTTAACAAAGGTGCATAGTTTATATTGAGGAAGAAATAATTGACATAGAAACAAAAAAACAATCAATTAAAAAGAAGAAAAAATTGAAAGAAAGGCCTTAACAGAGCGTACACACTGCTATAAAAGCACCGACAACGCATTTCTGGGACCTCAAATCTTGCAATGCCGACTAATTAGCATTAGGCACCTTAGCAAGCTACTACCCAAATTCTCCATGCTCTGGGAAGAAGTCCTGCAGTGGGCCATTATAGGCTGGTTGATGTTCCATTTATTTTTTTAAGAAACTTCTTTTTATATTGTAATGAAAAAATATTTGCATAAAACTTTTTGAACAAAGAGCCCATTAACAACACGACACAACAGCAACACAACAACAGAGTTCGAAAACTTTTTGCAAAACATATTCACAAAAAGTATGTCAAAGTTTGACGACCGTTGGTAAATAATTGTTGAGTTTTTTTACTGAATACGAAACTGTTTTACTTAGTAAAATCACGTACATCTTTAAGAATTTTTATTTTTTACTTTGACATCACATTAGTTTGGATTCACTATTTATTTTATTTTCATTTTTGAAAAATCTACCTTACCGTTAAAAAAAATATGCAAAACAATTTGTTTCCAGTGGTTTTAAGCACCATCAATGATCATATATAATTATTATAAGAACATTTTGACTTTTCTATGTCGTATGGTGACATCATCATCATCAGCTCATTAAACGTCCCCACTGAGGGGCACGAGCCTACCCGTATAGGGTGATTAGGCCTTAGTCGTCCACGCGGGTCCAGTGCGGATTGGACGACTTCACACACAACCTTCGAATCTCTTCGCAGTCTTGCATGAAGGTTTCCTCACGATGTTTTCCTTCACCGTAAGAGCGTCGGATAACGTACATATATTTTTCGAAAATTCGAAAATACATTGGTACGTGTCGGGATTTGAACCTCAGCCCTCCCGGTAGGAAGTCTAAACATTATGTAAAGAAAAAAGAAGTATAGGTTTATTTAAATCTCAATCTCTTTGACAATACCACCTTTTCTATAAAACCCGCAATAAAAAAATAGGACTTCAACTCGCGGTGTCATTGTAGATCAAAGAGGTGACACAAGCGTACTGTCTCCGCAATTGACATCCAACTGGGTCGAGCAATGTCGTTGCTTCCTAACTTTGCTCGAAGCAATTTAAGTTACTCCGCGAACCTTGTTACACTAACACGTCCTTATTGAGTCGGTGTAACTGCCAATTGGTTTTACTTTGTTAAATAACTCAATATTCCACTTCATTATGCAATAATTATGATCAAAGCATGGTGTTAGGCTCGTGTAGTGTTATTATCTTTTAAGCTTTATCAAAACCTCTTCTTTAGCATTCCCATCATAGCGACTTGAAAACGCTCCCCGAAACAGGATTGCAGTAAATGTCTATCTTCTATAATAATTGACACGTTGCATAGACTGCCTAAAATAATCTTATTGATAAATTATTATCTTTATTAATGGCAAAAAAACGCCCTTTTAATACAAAAAAAATAACAGAATAAAAGTCCCCGCGTAAAAAGGACTAACGTAAAAGATGAGCAGTAAAGTTGCGAATGATTCATTAGGTAAGTTATGAAGGGGCGAAAAACATGATGATCAGAGAGTAAATGCAGGCGGGGTAAAGGGTCTCTATCTAGGGCGGCCGCGCGGCCGTTGAACTTACGTGTTCAGGCAGCGGCCCATTTTCATCTAGCAGGGACGAATGTTTCACCGAAAACCGTTGTAAACACATTTTAACAAGCTTTAGCGGTGTTGGTTGGAAGTTACGAATATCGAAATGGAAGGTACGCGAATCGTACATGTATAGGACTTTACATTTTAACTCTGGGGTCTCCTTGAGGTGTAAGGTTAAAGTATTTTATTATTTTGGTCACTCAAGTAACCAGATTCGTTATGTTTATTACAAAAAAATGTTAGTCAGTTGGTGCACGTCACTAAGCACTAAAGAAAGACATCGATCGATCTCTTAAGAAATGGTCCTCTCTTTCTTTACTGAGGTTTGGATACTCGTATTTTCCTTTTTGTAAGACAAAGTAGATAGAGTGAATTCAGTCTTGTGAAGTTCACCATTTTTTATCAAGCAATGACATTCCGTTGTATAGTCGCACTAGTGGATTAACTGATATATATTAAAATATTCGCCATCGTTTATTTCAGTGCAGTCATCGTGTTACTCTCTGTGTTATTGTGAAAAAAGTTAACATTGCTTATGAATTAAAGTAACCATTTCTCTCATAGGCAAAACTCAGAACTTAGTTGAAATATTTTGTATATAAATAAATATACCAAGACATGACTTAATTGTTAATAATATTCCAAATCTTTTCAACCTATCGCAGTTCACTGTTGGATATAGGTCTCCCCCATTTTGTGCCAGATATCCCGGTCCTCCGCTCTTCTCATCCAGCCTCTGGCAGCGACTTTTCGCAAGTCGTCTATCCTTCGGGCCGGAGGGCGCTCTACACTACGCTTGCCAAGACGCGGTCTCCACTTCAGAACTCGTCTGCTCCAACGGCCATCGGTTCTGCGACATAGATGACTAGCTTATGTCGGTAACTTTAATTCTCTTGCACATAACATCATTTCTGATTTTATCTTTAATCTAAGAGAGGCTCCGAGCATAACTCGCTACATTCCCCGTTGAGTAATATATAGTGACAGCTCGCCCACAAATAATGGATGGGGTTGAGTTCTTCTATCAAACATCAGGCACTGACACAGGACATCGAAGATCCACGTGCACCAATTATGCGCCATTATACGCAAGAACCAATCCGTTTTGGGCCCGTGTGGTGGGTTACGGCCCAATATCTCTGCTATGTGGGAAGGTTCTAAGCCTATAAGTTGTTGACCAGGGTTGTGACGAAATATCTCGCAATAAGTCTTGTCGAATTACAACCACGGGAGCAGGCTGGGTTAAACAAAGGCTACAGCGCCGTGGACCATATCCTTACTGTTTGGCAGCTTATACAGAATACCGAAGAGTATAATCAGCCGCTGTGTATGGCATTTGTGTACCACGAGAGAGGGTTGCTGTGGAAGCTCTGCAGCGATGTGAATATCAGTAGCTCTAAAAATATCAGTATTTCTCCACTGTTTATATATACATAATATCGTTGACTATTTAATAGATGTTATTATACATATAAACCTTCATTTTGAATCACTCTACCCATTTTAAAAAATTGCATCAAAATACGTTGCGTAGTTTAATTGATTTAAGCGCACATAGGGACGTAGGTACAGAAAAAAGCGACTTTGTTTTATACTATGTAGTAATGAAGTACATACATACTACATACTATATACCAGATGTATTGACCGATTTTTAAAAATGGGGAGGCTAATAAACTAAAGCTTTATTTTTTAAAGAACCAAACCTAAGGGTGAGTGGCCGAAAAATACGACCGGCCTGATTCTTAAAAATATTAATATCTGTCGTTTATAAGTTAAACAATCCATCTTTGTCTAGCTTATTGCGATAACGCAATAAAACTAAAAAAGTACGACGTAGATTGAAATGAATATTTTCACGATCTCAATAGAAAATGTTTTGAAATTTGCATAGATATAATAGTTTCATGGATCCTAACATACGGGATTGCATGTATGTACTTACTTTCATTTATGTTATTGATACATTATTTCTGTAAAAAAATATGTTATTGATAAATTTATTCGTTTCGATTCTATTGTATAACTTACAACGCCCCGATTCGTTTTGATCGATCATATGGTTTACGTTTTAATTTGATTTGTAAAAGAAAATAATATTCCTAATATATTCTAAGCACTTGTCTGTATAAAGAGCGAAAATATTTCGTTGATATTTTTCATGAAACTCGTAAGTCGGCCTCAAGTGGAAGCTTACTTTATAAAACAAAAATTCACTTATCTGGGTCGAAGGTTGGCTGGATCTTTTTAAAATGTTTTCTTTGACATGTACAAAAAGTATTTTCAAATACATGAAATATTCAGTATGTTATGTTTCCTTTGAATGTACGAGTAAGAGCAATAGAAAAGATCAGGAAAATTAAGTAGAGAAAATAGTTCGATATCTACGTGAAGACTTACCATCAGATGATTAGTACAAAAATTTAAACACAAGTTTACAGTAGATATATTTGTGTATAGTCCTACAATCTGTATACTACGAGTATTGTATGAAATATAACTATCATTGGTAAACTATTACATTGCTAAAGAATGTAATGGAGAATGATAAATACAATTTCTACAGGTTGTATAGAATACCTTCTGTATAACGCCTGGACTGCATAGATTGATTTCAAATTCTATAGAAAATAAATATGACTTTAGTAGCAAACATTTCAGTTAAACATAGTTAGACTATATTTTTTTAGTTAGTTTAGCTTGGGTACCAATGATTTTATTTATTTTGGCATTCCACATGACACAGATACTACACAAATAAACAAGTAACTCGTTATAATATCTAAAACATCGCATGGACTTTTACAGGCACAGCAACATCGAAGTGAGAGGGGCAGATATTTTATCTAAATATAATTATTTAACCTGCATAAAGATAGATGCCAAAAACTCTTGAATCCCAATGCAAGCTGTAAAGATAAAAAGTAATTGAATTATGTTTTACTGTAACTTATCAAATGTGATAAGGGACACTGAAACTAACGCGGTCGTCAACCAAACGCGCTAGTAAATCATTTATTTTATTTTTCGAAATATAGCTATTTAACTTTAGTCCATTCACAATGTGACTGTAATACGTAAACCCATAAGGTATTGCGTATTCGTGAGGGGTTTTGAATCAATCAATGTAATAGAAATCATAGATTTGTACCTTTGATATAGAGCGGGGTCGTGGACATTCACCTTCCCCAGTGTTTCGCGGTGTTGACAAAGGTACAAGTGAGGGTAACGACCTCTTGAAGGTGCGATAAAATACCTCTTCGGGTGTTTATGAATTCATGAAACGACGGCTATGAACACAATAAGTCACAAGAATTGCGGAAACCAAAGCGCAACCTTCCAAGAAAAGTTTCCTTGGTAAGTTCGAATACTGAATCATACGCACCTAATAATAAAGGTTATATTTTATTGTAAGCTAAAGCACTGAATTTGAGTAAAAATTATGGCCGTTGGAGTAGATGACTTCTGGAGTAAAGACCTCGTCTTGGAAAACGTAGCGCTGGACGTCTTCCGGCTCGATGAACCCACGTCGAAGGTCGCTGGTAAAGGCTGTACAATGAAAACAGGAGACTGAAATTATCGGCCCCTGACTTTTGCAACGACTGCCATACTTGCTGCAGGAACCGACGGCTTCACATGACCTCCGAAGTACACAATCAGCGTTATTTGGTTCAATCTGCAAAATCCAAGCGAAACTGTAACTATCCTCTTTAAGAACATACTTGTCTTTTATTTCATTCTTGTTGTTTTTATTCATATTTTGTTGTCAACATCTTATGTACATAAATTATTAATTACATTAAAACATCTAAGCGATTCTTGAAAATTAATCTAGTATAACTGACAACTGTAAAAGTATCGGCTATATTATATAGATATAACATCTACGTGTATCGTCCCGGGTGAATGGCGCTGGATGGCATATCTGAAGGAGATTAATAATTAACTTTCAGTTATTGGCTTCTTTTGATGCCTTTCTGTCATGAATAGGCATATTACTTATAATATTTATAATTTATTCATCTTGAGAGAATGTTCATTATAAGTTATAAATTTTTCATATTTTATGAATTGCTTTTTATTACTTGTTTCTTCGCAAAATATTTTTCCACAAATGCATCCCGAATTTATTTAATACGAGTACTTACCGATTCTGTTGAAAGTAAATATTTGTGTAATATTTCGAATGAGATTTAATTAAACTCTTAACGTACTATTTGCCTTCATGGTCGGCAATCATCGATTTACGATTGATCTCATATTTTGGTCGCTGGCTGATCTAAAATTAATTAAACGCAAATATTTTTAACGTTAATCGGAGCACAATTAATGTATTTTGAAGGATTTAACGGCGTTTGATTTCCACACGGAAAATTTGCTATGGCTTATTTGTTTATTTATTACTAAATATATTTCCAACGCCAAACCTGTGTCCGTGACGTCAATATAGCTAAAATTATCTATAAAGTAAGCAGGACATCACTATATGAAAACATCACGACTCGTTCTGGAGAATGTGGTGGTCACATTTTAATTGATTTCCAATATATGCAAAATTATTAGGTACTGCTATAATATGTGTTTAAATGAAAAATATAGCTGATTAGAACAAATACATTTAAAGCTAATTCTGTAAAAAATACAGAGAGAATACAAAACCACAGAACCTTGTTTTTAAGAAAGATAAGATAAGATAAAAATTCTTTATTGCACATAAGAAAAAAAAAATACAATACAACAAATAATAACAAAAGACAAGTACAAAGTAGGCGGCCTTATTGCTAAGGTAGCAATTTCTGCCAGGCAACCTTTGGGTAGAAGAAAAATGTTTATAGGTAAGCGGGCTAGTGCAAAACGAATCAAAACTCAATCTAAATGCATGCATAGTTATAAAACAATATTATATAAACTAAGTACACATTACTACATAAATAATTATACAATAAACTTATAAATATTAAACAATAATAATAAACTAATAAATAATAAAACAAATACATAAACTAATGGAAGATTGGATAATTCAAACTACAATCAGAAACAACATGAAGAAAAAGACAACGACAGATCACAAAAAAAAAAAGATAAGGATCAGAAATATTTATCGCTTACTTGCAAGTAATGTTTTTTGATACTGCTCTTAAAAGTCTCAAGAAACGGTGCTCGACGAAAGACCTCGGGCAAAGCATTCCACAGCTTGATCGTACTCGTACTGTGAAGGACTTTCCGTAGAAGTCAGTCTTGGGAGACGAAGAAAGCTTCAATACGATAAGCGTGTAATTTTTTTTTATAGCTGAAAATTATTTATGATAGCACTAGGTTGATTATTTCACTTACTGTACTTATTTGTATCTGCATTTTATGATGAAATAAGGACAAAGGTAATTACCATTTAAGTTCAGGATATATTTATTCTACGCATATAGTTTTATTATAAACATTTCAGTACCGTGATTGACCTTTAAAAGTGAATCTATTCAGCGTAGAAACCTTATAACGAATGGAAAGGGTTCACGCACTCTACCAATGAAGGGTAACAATATCACTACAAATTATAAAACACATTGCCTCCGCTGTGTCTGTCAGTAAGAAAGTGACAATAAATTATGAAATATGAATTAAAACATTGAAGATGATATATTGGAGAACCAGATACCTTGAAACAGAGAACGGGAAGCAAATATAAGGTCTTTAAATTTCTGAAATTGCCGCTTTGTATGAAAAAAATTAAATGATTTTTTTTTTCATGTATATTTATTTGTATTCTTCGATTAAGTAATCACTCACGCAGTCTTTGCCTACGCAGTGGTAGTTTATTGATGCCCTTCTTAAAGAAATCTGCTGGACGGGCAACACATTCTTCAAAGGCATTTTGTGCTGCCTCTTGGGTATTGAATTGTTTTCCCACCAAGAAGTTATCCAAATTCTGGAAAAAGTACTAATCTGTAGGCGCAGTCTGATGAGTAGGGCAGATGACGGAGAGCTACCAACCCCAGTTCTTGCAACATGGACTCAGTCCGCTGTGCAGAATGAGTTCGGGCGTTGTCGTGCGCAGCGGAGAACTATCGAGCGAGTACACAACCTATAGGGCAATCCCTCGGGAGTACAACATGGAAGAAACGCGAGAAGCCGGCGAATTCATTACACTTTTGAATGAAAGGTGATTTCTCTTAATCGAAAGAAAGAAAAAAAATCTTTATTAAAAAAATCTGTTACGGATACTTTTGAATCATCAATTGTTATTATTATCATATATTTTTGTGACTCTACCACCGGTTCGGAATAAGTAGGTAGGTAGGTAGGTAGTATCTTTGAGAAGAGCCGACAAGAAACTCGAGTTACTCTTTTAATCTTTTTATATCAGTGGTTACAGTTTTGTCATTTACCTACACATAGCTTTACAATAATTTATTACAAAGATTTTATAACTGGAACACTAAGTGCAAGACCACACATCTTTATCCGATAAATATTCTTCTATTGTATAGTTACCTTTTTTCATGAGGGTTTTTTAAATCTTTAATTTAAACTGGGGAAAGGCAATTCGGCAAGATTTTGTGGTATTTTATTAAATAATGTTATGCCTCTTCCAACAAATGATTTCCCTACTTTACTTAGTCTAAGATTTAGGACAGCAAGTTTGTTTTTGTTCCTAGTATGAAAGTTTACATAACTTTAATACTAGGAATTCGTCGTCACAATTGCTTTCAAACAAATGAAGATTTTTGTGGACATAAACTAGATTATGGTAAATGTATTGAGACGCTACTGTTAAAATAGCGTTTTTAAATACTTCCCGAAATGAATCACGTTGTCTAAGGTTATAAATGGCTCGGATGGCTCTTTTTTTAGTACAAATATAGTGTTAATATCAGCAGCTGAGCCCCACAACAGAAGACCATATGACATTATACTATGAAAATAACTAAAATAAACCTTTTATTTAACGGATGTTCAAACTGTGCTAATTGACCACTGTGAATATTTTCACAAAAAATATAATCAAGACAAGTAGCCGTAGTAGAGGTGATCCTAGTTGGCTCATTAATTTGATTAAATAAATTATATGACTTAAAAAGATTGAGAAACCTTGAAGAGGATAGTGATTGATCTAAAATATTTATGTTGAAGTCACCACATATGATGACCTTTTTTTTAAACTTACTAAATTTACTGAGCACTTCTTCCTTAGTAGATTCAAATAAAATATAATCAGATGATGGTGGTCCATATACACATACAATTATAAACCTCAAGTTCTATACAGGAAGTTCAATGGTTTGTTCAATGGAATGAAGACTGGACAATATTCTCTCTTATATATTTATAAACTATTATGTAATAATATATGTGATCCACCCCTAATTGCTGATCCTCTCATGAATCAGTTAAAATATTGTCACCATGAAGCAAGAAGTTTATACCATAGCCTTTACAATATATATATTCGTCTGGTTATGTCAAATTCAATTTCAAAAATGCTTTAAATTCAAAATTGCTTTATTCAAATTAATCTTTAAACATACTTTTGAATCGTCAAGACAGTATATATTTTTTTATTTAATGAAATTACTCTAAGTACCACCGGTTCGGAATGTTGTTATTTAACAAGAAGACTCCGGTAAGAAACTCTTGTAGTTACTCTTTTCAATAATCGGTTTTACAGAGTTTGTGTATTTATTTACAAAATGAAGTATGTATATCCGTTGTTTCATACGTAGTTACAAACTCTTCTAAATTTGAGACTAAATAGCTCTATGTGAGTATCTCTGCACATGTATTATTTCTTTAATTGTTCACCTTAGACAATTCCACATTTACGAAACGTATGCTTTGGTAACTATATCAAAATAGCTGATTTCGATCCTTTCGGTCTGAAGCCCTGACTTTCTCTTCATCCTATCGATTTATTCAAGCTATCGTAGTCCACTGCTGGACATCATCATCATCATTACAGCATAATATTTTCGTTGTTGAACGAAGGCCTCCCTTAATGATTTCAACGAGGGCCGATCCCTAGCACAGGTCTTCCCCATTCAGTGCCAGATATCCCGGCTTTTGTCATAAAGTTCCCTTAACTTAAAATTATTATATAACAATGAGTCCTGTCCTCTATTACTGTTTTACACAGTTAGAATTTAAACCCGACAGACTTTATTCGGTTAAAAAGATTTGGCATGTGGCAGTTTTTTGCTATTCATATTTCTCCAGTCGTTGTTGAGTCATCTGCTAAATGAATGAAGGATGAAATATTCCCGATTTTAGCACTTTCATACATGAATATATCCTATTACTTCGATAATGACTTTATAATAGTTCAGGTTCAATGTCTTTAAAAGCCTCTTTGTCATTGGCAAAAGACATGTTCAAGCAAATATTATTATTAATATTTGTACTCACGTCACATCACGTGGCTTACAATTCAAGTTGAACCAAAAGATAATGACAGAGCCTTTGTTTACATAAGCCTTTGATATTGTGAAACACAGTCGTATTATGAGCTTTGTGATTCATGTTTGATGATGACCTTTGTGCCTCCCAACTCTTCCGTAAATGTTGTTGATCGGTCACGTGAAATATTTGCTCCAAATTCCCCAAAGTCCACACTCAGTTCATTGAACGTTATGGGGTGAAACAACTCATAGACACGTGAGGGTGGCACAGGTGCAAATATTTGAGGTGTATTTACTTTCGTACTTACTATCGTCTCATGTCAAATAAAAGTTTTGTGCTGAGAA
Organism: Leucinodes orbonalis; assembly: GCA_019425675.1. Taxonomy (NCBI): domain Eukaryota; kingdom Metazoa; phylum Arthropoda; class Insecta; order Lepidoptera; family Crambidae; genus Leucinodes; species Leucinodes orbonalis. The sequence goes on along the minus strand of PQWD01002127.1, from coordinate 15,653 downwards.
AGTTAACAATCTTATATTTTCTCTTCAGCGTTTGGCAGTCCACTGCTGGACCATCATCATCAGCCCATTAAACGTCCTCACCGAAGGGAACGAGCCTACCCGCAAAGGTTATATAGGCCTTAGTCGTTCACCCATTGCGGGCTGGCCGACTTCACGCACAGCCTTAAAATATCTTCGTAGACTTACAAAGATTTCCTAATGATGTTTTCCTTCACCGCAAGAGCGTCGAAAAACGAACATATAATTTCGAAAATTCGAAAACTCCTTGGGATTTGATCCTGCGCCCTCCAGATATGAAGGCAACAGTCCACACCATTGAGCCACCGACGCTTTGGACTGCTTGATATTAAGTTTTTTTTCCATTTAATGCCAGACGTCCTCCGCTTTTCTCAAAGTTTCTTCAGCCATCTTTCGCATAAGAAAGGCCTACGTTATTTCGTCTTCACTCGAGAATTACACCTGCAACACTACTGTAACTTACTATTTGCAATTAACTATTACTTTTTTATTTATTTTGTTACGTAGGATTAGGTATAATTAAAGAACCATAGCCCTATGGATTTTTTTTAATGGGTTTGGTGCAATTTTTTTCATACCAAATTCGAGGTGATGAAGCTCTATTAAGCAAATATTGATATGACAATGCTAGTAGCTATTATTATTACCATAGGCATAATGCGTAGTGGATTCATTCTAAATATATGATTATTACTATCGTTAGTAGGTACCATTACATTTTTTACTTAAATGTAAAAAAACATGATTCCAGGAATTATTGAAAATGACCAGGTACAATAAATGTTCTATGCAACATACATTGTGAGAATTATCGTAATGATACAGCTTTTCCAAATGACACCCACTTCTGGTAAAATATCATCCCCACTTTGTGTCAGCTATGCTAAAAGTAGCTAAACCTAATCTGCCCAACCACCCTCTGCCTAGTTAACTAACTAAATGTCATTGTTTACTTTACTTTAACCCTTTGACCAATCACACCGTAAGTTTCAAGAAGTAAAAGATTTTCTATAGTGTCTGGATCCCCGACGTTTAATTATTATTATTTTTATTTTTATCCTATATAGGCAGACATTTCACCGCCATCTCACCTGATGGTAAGTGATGATGCGGCCGAGGATGGATCAAGTTTAATTGTTAAAAAGTTTTGCATTACATATCTTAGTACGCGTAGAATGAAAAATAAGCATGTATGGGTAAGCATGGGGTAATCCAATTGTTTATATTATAACATAGTTTGTTATAATATTCCTGACATTCCCCCTGTCCTGATATTACAGTGCGCAAAGGAGCTCACTGTACCACTCAGTATAATTTTTAACCAATCTCTCAGTCTAGTCTGTCTTCCCTGATCTCTGGAAAACGGCACATGTGGTTCCTATTCACAAAGATGGCGATCATTCTCTTTGTGAAAATTTCAGGCCCATTAGCATATTATCCGTATTTCCAAAACTCTTTGAACTAGTATAAGTAGTCCATGATAGCATTTACTCTCACGTCAGACCAATTATCTCCACTTCCCAACACGGTTTCATTAAAAATAAGTCTACTGTCACTAATCTCTTGGAATATAAAAATTACCTTTGCAATGCTTTCGCCAATAACAAACAAGTTGACTCTATATATACTGACTTTTCGAAGGCCTTTGATAAGGTCAACCATTCGTTGCTCTTCACAAGTTGCAATCAATGGGCATACATGGTTCTCTGCTTCGATGGATCGAGTCATATCTGTCTAATAGGAGTCAGTTAGTCGCATTAAAGGGCGAACTCTCTGAACCTATCCCAGTCACATCTGGGGTGCCCCAAGGTTTACACATCGGCCCGCTCCTGTTCAATCTATATATCAACGATCTTATAGACCAACTTCGATGTCCTTGTCCACGCTGATGATTTGAAGATATTTATGACAGTCAGCAGTCTCAGCGATGCAATGCTTCTTCGAAAGGATCTTGACACAGTAACTCAGTGGTACCAAACGAATCGCATGTTTCTTAATACTAATAAATGCTTTGTTGTGACGTTTACACGAAAAATTTACAAAATCTGCTTTAGTTACCAACTAAACAACTAAATTTAAGCCGACTCACCCGAGCTAAAGATCTAGGTGTAATCTTCGATGATAAATTAACATTCACGGACTATTATGACTATATTCATAGCAAAGTATCTAAGATATTGGGTTTTGTGATACGCAATACTAAACACTTTCATAAACCTGAAAGCTCAATTTATCTTTTTAACACTCTTGTCCGCAGCATCCTCGAATACGCCGCTGTTATATGGTCACCATTCTATGCCAAGCATTGCGATCGTATCGAACGTCCCCAAAAAAAGTTCTTGAAAGTTCTTTCCTTTCGGCAAGGTCTCCATCGTCGACTAGGCTCATATAAGGATCGACTAAGCAAATTTCGCATGAATTCGCTTGAGTCACGTCGTAAGCGTGCTGATCTCATTAATTTATACAAAATTATACACTAAGGATTGACTCCCCTTCCTTGCTTTCGTCCATCAATCTCAACACCTTTTACAGATCCCGATGCCCTAAATTGTTTGCACTCCAAGTCTACAGCAACAACACCTCCTTCTACAATCCCATAGTACGTATGTGTCGCCTTTACAATGAACTGGTCCGTGATCATCCTGTTGTTGACATTTTTATTGGAAGGCCGAATGTATTCAGACATAGCTTATTGTCAATCTTAAATTAACTTTTTATTTTTGTGTAAAACTTTAACCTATCTTTATCAAATTGTTGTTTGCCTAGTTAGGACGCAATGTTCCTAGGTTATAGTTTAGCCCCTAAATTTGGCTATGTAATTTGGCTTTTTATGTTGACTGTAACCTGTTTTTGTGTCTTATTGAAATAAATAAATAAATATATATCTTGCGTAATAAACACATGTTATAAAATAAATTTCAATTTATTGTTTAATTAATTCTTAAGCATAGGATAATGTTTATGAAGTATTATATTGTTAGTGTTGTTGTAGGTTGATGCCATTTTATAGGCGGGCACGTGGATCGTCGCATTTAATTAGATCGTCGCTTGTTCGCAAATGGTACTTCGACACGTGCGGCCGCAGTTTCGAATTATGTTTGGACCGAAATCTGAAACTATTAGTAATTGTTTTGACGCACTTATTATATATAGTATTCATAAACGTAAAACAGCACAGATAAATATTATCATTGAGCAAAAACTTAAAGAAAATATCAAAATTGCTAATCGTATTATACAATTTCAATATTTAGGAATCAGTATATTATTAATAATTATTTTCAAAACGTAGTATATTACTTATTATATTTTTTGTAAATATGTATATATTTTTGCATTTCATTTTCCCAATATATTTGTTATTTTAATAAACTCCCAGAAAATTATTAAATTATTATGATCATTTAGTATATTACTAAATTAATTTGTATGAAATAAAATGTGTTTTATGTATGTATAAGGCGTGCTGTTGCATTAATTAATCATACAAAGTGTGAACACATACATATTATGAATATTTTTAGTTCAAAAATATTTTGACGTGAAAAATAATAACGTATACCTTGTTAATAGGTTCGGTAGTCAGAGTGTATACTTCTATGTTTTACGATATTCATATTCATAAATCAGCACATAAAAATATGATGATTATTGCTTCCGCCAAGTGCAATGTTCCATATACATTGTAAGTACATACATCTGGTAAAAGTAAAGAGAAATTGTGATTTTATGTATCGCCAGATGAAAAAAATCCGTATACAACTAAACAGACTGCAAATATTTCTAGTTATTTGCACATTAAAATAAACAAAAATTGTGTCTCCCGGAATTTACAAACTTAAGTTAATGAAGTGGGCGCAGAACTACCTTTTATATTGTTTATTGTTAGGTTTGTGTAGAAGTAAACTAAGTCTCTGTTCTTAACATATAATCATATTTGTACAATATCAGATACATTATTTTCCATGTAGCCAAGTTCTTGTCAATTAACGAATTTTCTTCCCGACTAATAATTTCTCTATATCTTCTACGGATTTGCCCATTGTCTCTGGCACGAATATGAGACACACGACAGCGCCGATTAGGTTGACAGCAGCAAATGCATAGAATGTTGAGTACATGCCAAACGCATTTGTGATTGGATGGTATGTAACCAACTGGATAAAGGAAACCAACCACGCGTATGTCACTATACAGCCCATTAGCTTTGCTCGAACCTGAAACAGAACGTGTTGTTAATGTGTTAGTCATTTTTATTTACGTTTTCATATTTTTTATTTAATGTGTTTTGTAAATTGAGTGATCTAACGAAATTATTATGATTATTGTCACCTATGACAGTATTATTAACATTAAAAATGTCTGTTGAAAATAAATTGTATTGATGTATGCACTTCAGATAATAAATGTTAGAGAAAATCAAATGCTACGTTACAATAAATTCCGATTATTATTTATTTATCCATAATAAATATGGCCTTATCGCTATAAAACAATGTTTTTAGAAAACTTTATCAAAAAGATTTTGAGAAGCTGGGATGTTGATGTTAGAGCTCACCTGAAAATTGAATATCTCCGATAAGATGACGTAGGACATAGGCAAGATGCCCGCGGCGTATGACCACACGGAGACAATGATGGCGACGACGGGCACCCAGCTCGGGACCACGATAGCGCTGCGCTGTTGCAATAGTAGCGTAGTGGCCAGGCACAATAACGACACTGACGATAGCGCGAATGCACTTACTAATATAGGCTGTAAACATACATAGGAATATTCTGAAGCAAATAATAAAGAAGGAAATGATATTTCTTTTAAGAGATACTAATTGTTCAAAATTTGTGTGAGATAAGACTAATGCCCTTAATTAGGTACAAGTATCCATATTTTTTTATATTGTGAATACAAATTACGCAACTATAATTCTGTTTTATATTCCAGTCCAGTATAAACTAGCATTTGTATAAGTATAAGGGCACAATTTTTTTTGGATACTAATTCAGTAAAATATTTTGGCATGTATTAAATGTCAGTATCTCATAATGGGTATGATGGACGGAGGAACACAAAACATACAGTTATCAAAAGCTGTATTGGGTCCCTAAAATAATCAATCTTTATACTCAGCATTGAATTCACTGAGTTTTGAATACTACTCCTGTAATAATATATTGTAATTATATTAATACTCTCGCGTGCAAGTAAATCGACTCAAGCCTCAAGTGCGCATAAAAAGTGATATAACTAAAAAATGACTTATTTTACCTCTATATAATGTTTTACATAATTAAAGCCTAGTAATTAGGCTTTCAAATGGTAGCATAATATCAGTAATTTAAATAAACACTTGTACTTAGAATGCAACTGAACGCAACCTCCCGTAAACTGCTCTGCGCTCTATTCACAACTTGCGCGACACAACCCCCTATAAAACCCCCTGTAATCGTTTTTATCTTATCAGTCGCTCATTAGACGTTGACCTGAACACATCTCTGCAAATTAAAGTCATTTGAAGAAAATTATGGATACAACACCTGAAGAAGTCGCTCAAGTCGTTGCCCTGTTGCAAGAAGGGTTGAACCAGCGAGAAGTCGCTCGTCGTTTGAATATGAGTCAGTCCGCTGTCTCGAGAGTATACAGAAGGTTTCAAGAGACTGGTGCCTTCACTCGGAGGCCTAATACCAGCCGACGCCGGTGCACCTCGGAGCGTGACGACCGGTTTTTGGTCTCGACCTCTCTCCGAAATCGACACCTTACCGGCGTAGATGTGCAGCAGGAGCTACGTCAAGTTCGCGGGGTGACTGTCAGTCAGTGGACAGTTAGAAGAAGGTTGAAAGAAGCTAACCTTACTCCGAAAAGACCCGCTACAGGCCCGAAGTTGACCACAGCTCATCGTCAAGCACGCCTTCACTTTGCTCGAGAACATTTGGATTGGAGCATAGAGCAATGGCAGTCAGTCCTGTTCACAGATGAGACGAGGATGTGTCTCCATGGCAGCGACAGGAGAGGTCGGGTATACCGTCGTCCCGGTGAACGGTTTTCACAGTGCTGCTTTGTGGAAACCGTTGCATATGGTGGCGGATCTTGCATGATGTGGGCTGGAATTTCCTTAGAAGGCAAAACGGACCTTGTTTTCGTTCCTGGGGGAGGCCGGGGAGGAGGTCTGACCAGTGATCGTTACATTGAAAATGTTCTACTGGATCAAGTTGTCCCTTATCAAGGCTTTATTGGGGAAAATTTCATCTTGATGCATGACAATGCCCGATGTCACACTGCTCGGGCCACACGTGATTTCCTGAACGAAGTTGGAATTCACACTATGCATTGGCCAGCGCTCAGCCCCGATTTAAATCCCATTGAGCACATATGGGACGAGCTCAAAAGGAAAGTTAGAGCGAGGAATCCAGCTCCGATAAACATCAATGAGCTCAAGACTGCGTTGGTAGAAGAGTGGGGTCGAATACCACAATCATCCATTAAAAGTTGATAAGGTCGATGAAGAATCGCATGAGAGCAGTGATCAGAGCTAGAGGAGAAATATTGACACGAATATTTTTTTTATCTTACGCACATTTTGTTTCATTTAAACACAATAACCCCATACTGTGAAATTGTATGAATTTTCAACATTTTTTACATTATCATTAGCATTAACCTTTTTTACTAAACTACTGAATCGATTTTCATGCAACTTACACCATTTTAAAGCTCAATTACTAGGCTTTAATTATGTAAAACATTATATAGAGGTATAATAAGGCATTTTTTAGTTATATCACTTGTTATGCGTACTTGAGGCTTGAGTCGATTTACTTGCACGCGAGTGTAGTTAACAAATTATTGATTAGCTTACCTTCCTACCAAACCTTTCAACACACGTTATAGAGACCAGTGAGCCAAATATCATTATGGACGGTATGCTTAAAGTCTGTAGTTCAGGGTTGACTTTTACACCAGACTCTGTCATGATGGTCCACGCGAATGTATTGATGCTGAATGTGCCGTTTAAGTCGAGAGCTGTCAAAATGAATGCGCAGAGAAGGAACCCGCGGAGCCATGCCTTGTTTTTAACTGGAAACAACAATATTTATTTGTTTACTGTCACAGTGAAAATATTTTTACCATAAAATTTTTGATTTTGACCTAGTAAGGTTACAAATTCTTGAAGAACCCTTAAAGAGTTTTGCACCAACAACTGTGTGTGAATTAAACAAGATTAAATTTGTAATTAAAAAATGATTCACACAGTACATAATGCTTAAAACCGTATAATCTTACGCGTACAAATGTATATATATGTACGACATGAATATTGAATTTTAACATGTTGTGAGCAACATGTTTAAAGTGCACGTTTTAAGCAAATATAATAATCAATGAACTTTACAGTATTAAATCTACTTGTAATACTCACATATTGACCAAAATGCGATAGTCTCTATAGTTTTAAAATGTTGTTCCTCATTTTTCATAAAATCAATTTCTGTTTGAATAATTTTATGATTTACGTCTAAGCCTCTGAGGTTTGCCATGGTCTTGGCTGCGACCTGTAATGGAAATTCGGTAAAATATTTTAAAAATAGGAATCCTTATATTAGAAGGTTTTCTAGTCGGATGGTCTCAGTAAATATCTTTACTCTTAACTTAATTGCCGAAATTTCTTAACCTACCTCAACATTACCAATTTTGACCAGAAACGCCGGTGATTCAGGTGCTATCAGCATTAGCAAGACAGCCGCTGTTATAGGAATAGTAACGGCAATCCACAATATAACGTAGTAATTAAGATAACTGCCCATTGCGTACATGGTCAGATAACCGATGTTTGAGAACATCATTGCGAGGGCAACCAATATCCCTCTATTATTGTCCTGGCTTATTTCTTTAATATACATCGGAACGAGGTTAAAACACCCTCCAGCGGGCACACCGGCAAATACTCTAGCTACAACTAGAGCTGCAGTGTGTGTGGATATCAGCATTATGATCCAGCATAACTGAAACAATAAACGATTGTATCTACAACCATGGACGTATAAAAAAATACGCACGGAGTCTCACTGACAACAAAAGTGTGTCAAAATTCGGTCAGTTTTTTATATGGATAGGACCAAATATTAAAACTCCAGAAGACAGATCCGGGAAAAAATACTGAAATAAACATGGCTGGCGTAATAAAACGGTGCGAAAACCGAAATGATGAAAAGAAAGATAAATCTGGAATTATTTTTCATAAGTAAATGAACAATTCAATTACATATTTCTGGTCAAAATTACATAAATGAGAGCTTTATTTCGGGGACAAATTGTTCTAATAGGTAAATGACAATCCGTCCGTATTTTTTATATGTCCATGGTTGTAGCATAAGTGAGTGAGTGATAGTAAACTGTGACATTAAAGATGTAAAACACTAATGTCAACAGGCATTACATGAAAATAAAACATAATTATCATGTGATAAGGTCATAAACAAAAGCTTTGACTTTTAAAAAATCGTAACAGTCATTTATAACGGAGTAACAGCACCTTTTATATTCCAAGTTTATCATCATTGTGACAGCATAAGTTAATCAACCTACACACTTGGCATTTCCTTTAAAGTTTACAACACTTAACAATAACTTTTGACGTGAAATTCAGCTTACTCATATGGCTTTTATCTATTGTATAAACGATGTTTCAGAGCATTTTAAATTAGGCTCCAAGCCAGCCTCATTTGCTTATTTTGCTATCTGCCTAATAGGAAACGTGGTCTGGGTTAAATTTTGGATTCTCAAACATAAAAGTAATCGGAAATCCAGCAGTCATAATTTATTACCTAATCTACTTACCGCTTGTGGAATAACCATAGCCACAACTCCAATCTTTCTCCCATAAGTATCAGCCACGTATGAGTACAAAGACACCCCAAATATAGCCGCCATTGGCATTGCACTGGCTATCCACGATATCTCACCGTCTGTGAGCGGTGCTCCCGTAGGCGACTGTTCCGATTGTAATAACTTCTTCATAGGTGATATCCAGCCGCTTTGCAAGCCATAGTTAAGTAAGGTTGTGGCAACTAAAAAGGATATACAAATTGGTGGGTAGTTAATTTATATTCATTGCTAGATTTTGGATACTAGCAACGCCCTAAGCTTGAGGTTGGCGTCCCACTCTAGGACACCCTTGGCTCTATGAATAATTTGTATTGTGTTAAGAGCCATCTGTACTCGCCAATCATTCGCCAATCACCTGCGGCTAACAGCGATAAGTCATTCCGAAAAAATAAATCCGTGTGGAAATCGTTAGAGGAGGCTTTCGTTCAGCAGTGACTTGATTGGCATTGATTGTCTAAATTAAACACTAAATACAGTGGCGTGCACAGTGACTATGAGTAGGGCATGCAAAGTAAGTGACACTAATCGCAAAAACAATTAATAATTTTCATTTTGTCAAATGAAGTGCTGCTGTTAGAGTCATAAAAAATATAATAATAATCACAATTGACGATTCAAAAGTATAGATTTATTTTATTAAATTTTTTTTTCTTTCTTCTTTCTTTGTTGACAGCAGATCGCCTATGGTTTCAAATCTGTAGAGGAAATTCGGCGAACAAGTGGGAATCATTTTATTAAAATGATATTGGCGATTTTTCCGATTGTCTGGATGCACAGGGTATACGTACAGGTAGAGTTCATGCCACTGAAATAGGGAGACTTTTTATATATTCTATTTTTTTTGTCTTAAAACATGGTTGAAGTAATACACATTAGTATTTATCAGATGGTAAAACAACTTTATGAGACTCCTTATAACATATATGGTTATATTTACCCAATATCGCCACTAACCACTGTACATAAGTGCGTCCAGTTTTTATATCGTTTGCACTAATTGCATTTTCACTGTCTTGCTTTGACATATTTTTTTGATAAATTTTGTTCTATAAAGACACTCGCACTAAAATTCGCGTGACCAAAAATTCCAGACAACTATGCTGATATGCGAGAACAATTTAAGACGCTATAGTGTTGTAATTATAACTAATTCGCAAGGTCATAACAATTAAACAATTAGGGTTGATCAACAAGAAATATCATTTTTGTTTCATATTCTTTGTTCACAGAAAATACTAATCTTTATCTGGCTGCAATAAAAATATATGCATTGTATTAATACATGATCCAAGTTTTGTTATTTTTAACCCATACGTTGGCGGTTACACTAAGGGTTCCGGGGTCGATCCCCGGGCAGAACAAACATTTGTGTGCATGAACATGTCTGTTTGTAAATAGTCTGGGTGTTTATATGTATAATATGTATGTTTTTCCAAAAAAAAATGAATATGTAAGTATGTATATCAGATGTTTAGTACCCATGATACAGGCTTCACGTTTAACTTGGGGCTAGATGGCGTTGTGTGAATGTCAGTGGATATTTATTTCTGTATATAGTATATAAGGTGCAGGTACATTGCGTATATTTAACGGAGCGCACACTATAAATACATTTTATTTTATTTTTGTGGGTCTGTCTGTTTGTTTCAGGTAATCTCTGAAAGGACTGGTCCAATTTTGATGGGACTTTTATTGGCAGATAGCTGATGAGGAAAATTTGATATATAATTAAATTTAATGTTTGTCAATTTTTGTGCAAAACTTCATTATATACTTTGTTCAACCCTATTTTATTAAATAATAATCATATTTGCAAAGAGTCTACCATGTTTACATTGCCTTTGTTGTTACGTCTAATCAGAGCAATCAAGTAATACAACTAGGTGGTAACAGTCTGTTTATATTAGTCAGTGTCACATAAATAACAATTAACAACAGGAGCAGTTGTCTCTTTATTATTTACAGTGTAGAGGACAAATACAATTAATACACCTGACCATGACAGAGCAGCCTTGATGGAGACCAACATTTGATAGACAGTTATTTTTCTCTATCAACGTCGCACTGCGCCCGAGACCCGAGACAACAGATGTAAGATCTCTTATACCCAGTCATTTCAATAGCTAAAGTGCCCTTATCCCGAAACACATAAGTGCAAAACACTTCTATTGTACGGAACGATATCTGGCACTGCGGTGGTGCCTACCTAGACAACTCAGTACAGAGTCTACCACCAAATATTAATGTTTGATATGGGAAAAAATAGTTGCAACCATTTTATGGTCGAAACATAAAGATAGATAAAACATTTATTTGTACACTGAAACACATACAAATTGATAACAATTCTAAAATTACGCAATTCGTTACAATGACATACAAACACAATACAAAAGAAAATTAAAAACATAGAAAGCATGCAATACAATCAAATTTAACAACCCAATGAAAAATTAAACTAAAAATAAAAAAGATCCCAGAAGGCTGTGTGTGCAGTATAAAAAGGCCATACCTCAGCAAAATGGTTCACTGAAAGCAAACGCTGATTTTCAGTTACAGCCTCAGTGTTTGCGCGGGACAAGACTGCAGTGCTATTCTGTTAAAATGGAGAAAGTCCCCACGGATAATATTTTTTTTTTCTGAAGTGGCTCTCTAATAGAAAATGATAACCTCTGCTCATAGAGATCTACGCATTCATCACACACTAAACACCGCAAGTAGTATTTCACTTCAAACCATTGATCCCGGCGGCCCTTCTGTTAGGCCGAAAAGTGGCTATGAAAGCTGACTCAAGAATTATTTGATAGTTCATCAATCTGATTTTCTTACTCAATAAAAATCAAAGATCGAAACCTAAGTACTCAATATGCTGTATTACTCAGTGATCTCGTTACAAATAATCGTCATACGCTATTAAGTCATTTGAAGGTATTTATAACTGTCAATACGGTTCCATAAGATGCCTATACTTTATTCATCATCATCAGCTCATTAATCGTCCCCACCGAGGGGCACGAGCCTACCCGTATAGGGTGATTAGGCCTTAGTCGTCCACGCGGGCCCAGTGCGGATTGGACGACTTCGAACACAACCGTCGAATCTCATCGTAGGCGTGCATGAAGGTTTCCTCACGATGTTTTCCTTCACCGTATGAGCGTCGGATAACGTACATATATTTTCGAAATTCGAAAATACATTGGTACATGTCGGGATTTGAACCACAGCCCTCCCGGTAGGAAGGCGACAGTCCAAACCACTGAGCCACCGACGCTCGATACTTTATTAGTAAAAGAAAAATGTTAGAGTCTACCAAATGTTAGGTAAATATGAGACAATGTGCGAAAGAGCATTTCGGTGATAAAAAATGTTTACTTAGGATTTCATGAAATGTGACAGTTTCATAAAGTCCCATCTTAATTATCTTATACAAACATTACAAATAATAAATACAAATTTGCTATCTAATGTATACGATTGATAAAAATAAAATACCATTCATAAAATCGTTTCAAGTGTTTCAACATTAGTTTTATTTGAATTGTTGATAGTAAAAAGTAGGTATTATTATATTTGTCTACAGTGAGATTCAGATTTGTCTAGAGTGAAATTCAGATAAAGGGCAAGGTCCACAAAATGGCGGTGAGGCCAGCTGTATCATACGGAGCTGAGTGTTGGCCAATAAAAGAAGCGCATGTTTCAAAAGCTTCATACCACGGAAATGAAAATACTAAGATGGTGGTAATAAAAAAAGAAAGGCATAGGACGGACTCCATACACTTGGTACACCAGTATGACTTGTCTCGTACAAAAAAAAGATCTACCGGACCCGACAACCCTAGACAGAATGTCATGGCGCATTAAAATTAGCAGAGCCGACCCTAAGTGAAGTGGGGAAAGGCAAAGGAAGAAGTCTAGAGTGAGATTTAGTGCTTATAGAGCTTGAAAAATGGGAATATAAGGGTAAGCAAACAAATACCATTTGGCATTTACTTATACCATTACTTATAGGTAGAACTAGGTCTCAAAAGTAAAATGACAAAAGTTTTCCATGGACTGGAATGGAATCTTATTCCTCGTAAAAAGGCCTGAAACTGCAGAGAATGTGTTTATTTTACTGGACCTATGGTAAGAAAAGACACTGGCATTCAAATTTCAGTCAGTCATTGAGGACACTGCCTGGCTCAGTCCATTGCACACAGTACGGCCGTGAAGAGATCGGGTCGTAACTTACCTCGGCGGATAGGTGAGTATCGTCTTGAGATAATAAGAGGCAACGGCTTTCCAAGCCTACCGAATCACAGTCGAAGTCGACATTGTGGTAGTCGACTTGCGCAATTACTTCCGATCGCCTACACCTCCGCGCTATCCATCAAGCTCTCGTCTTTCTGCATTGAATGTCAGTTACATTCAATGTAGAATTATCCTCTGTCCAGTATTGATTGAGGATGTGTTGGCATGCCGCCATACTATTGTTAATTTTTCAGCAAAATGCATCAAGGGCAGGATCTGTTGGCTGGGCTCCTATGAAACAAAATAAAATAATCAAATATTGTCTGAAAACCATAGTAACCTACAAGTTTATATTTATACTCATGTTTATAATCTCAACTTTTCATAACACGACCCCAAAAAACTATAGGATATTAGGTGTGAATGAGATTGTTGAAACATTTACATCAAACAACAACACAAAACTGCTCACAAACTAGATTTCATCACCAGCCTCCGAAATAAATGTGTAAAATATAATCAAGGCAAGTGCTCTATTTCGGCCTTCTGCATTGACCTAGAGATGTCGAGATCTATATTGGTTTGTAACCGATACGAGATGATTTAGTCTCTGCCATCGGCGCAATTAGTCTGGGTGACCTTAAATCGGGAAGTGTTCGATGGATAATCTCCTGGCGCCGCATCAACCCGTTAAAGGCATGCGTGTTCCTAAATAAGGTCTGTAAATAAAAAGTTATAATACCCAATCAGATTTTATTCCGAAAAAAAGTTAATCTAAGGCTGTATACGTATCTGTAAAATAAATAACAAATTCATCTGTTCATAATTCAATAAACCAACCCTGATGTCAGAATCCGACACATTTCTATTGACTAGATTTTATACGGTGAAACTACATATATTAACCAATAAAATATGGAATATTCATTTCTTACTGGTAATAAAAGATCTACAAAGTGATTTTTACTATACATGTCCCCCCTGGGTTTCCAATACACTTAACAACTTTTTGATGCAATGATGCAATGACAATTAGCATCATCATCAAAAACGTCTGTTCAATTAGACAATTGCGCTCATTATTTTTGCAGCGTCCGAATGCATCAGGGTGAGTTAAGCATTTGCACTACTGAACTTGCACTTGGGTTTCAGTGAGTAAGACACAGTGGGTCGTATAATACGCGAAGGGTCCATTTAAATAGGGCGCAGATAATGACCATTTATGGCACCAACCTAGACAGCTCAGTATCACACCTACCTAGTGGATGTAAGTATCAAGGAGCGATTAAAATAATCTATCATTCTTTTTTCTTACAACCCATTTGGTGTTATCATTGAGGAACTAAAGTTAAAGTACACGAAGGGTTCTAGAGTTCGGTCCCTGGAATACAAAAATGTGTGTGTATGAACTTTTTTATTTGAATTGTTCTGGTTTTGTGTTTTGATTCTGCAGTGCGAGAAAAGATAGCTAGTGTTATTATAATCTCAAGATAATTTTCATCTTAATAAAATATTAATAGAGGGATAAACTTGATCAAACAATTATAGGCAGCCATTTATAAACATGTTGTGATCTCGATTGTTAGCCTTTAACCCTTTGTGTGAAGAGCATCGACTTAACGGTTCACTGAAACACGCTAATGAACCTGCTCCTTCAGATATGTGTGATACATGTTATTAGACATGAAATTAAGAGTCAAATTACGTGTAACATGCTTAAGGGTAAAGTGGCGTTAATTATGGATTTTGTTTATTATTATTAACTGAGATTAAGAACACATAATACAAAGGTAATGCTTAATTAATTTGTATTTTATTAGTGAATTATAAGCTTCAATATTAGTTGGCTATAAGGTTCAAATGACGTTATGAATTTAGAGGTTCAAGCAGATCGGCTATTTTCTCTAGCTAATTGTTCATACCTTTCGGGATTTCAGCCAATTAAACCGACGAGTACTGACAAATCATATTGCAAGATCAGTGAGCTTATGCGCTTTCAAGTAAGTCAAATAAAAACAGGTACATATTTAAAATTGTCTATTTTCATACCATCATTTATGTCAATTCTAAGTAGGTAGGTATTGTATTTGAGGGTGCAGCTTATTGACATGGTGATCTATCTTAAAAGTGAATTACGAGTATTTCTGATTATGCTGCAAGCAAGTTTTAAGTTAAGGAGAAACCTAATGTCAAACATTAGGTTTCTCCTAACACAAATGGGCCGGCTTCGCCAGAATGATTCTCTCTCTCTCTCTCTCTTTAATTAGTTTCAGTCTACTGCTGGACATAAATCTTCCCATTTTGTGCTCGATGTCCTGATCTTCCGCTTTCCTCATTCAGCCTCCATCAGTGAACTTTCGCAAGTCGTCGGTCCATTCGGCCAGAATATGTCCAACTATAAACTTGCTGATCGATACCGAGCTATGTCGGTAACTTTAGTCCTCTACGATATCACAAAACAATCGATATGAAACAACGCGAACTTTATGTTTCGCCGATTAAGGCAGGTTACTGGAGTACTTTC